>BOPP01000062.1:5165184-5185849 GCA_017312745.1 Gryllus bimaculatus
CGCTCCGCCGGGGCCTGTACTTAGCGGCACGGTGCGGCCGGCGGCGGCGGCGGCGGGGGCGGTGGGGAGACCAGGCAGGCGGCTGATATGCAAAAAAGGACAAGAAAAATGGAACGTATTAGGTCTGATGAAAAAGAACAAAGAACGCAACAAAAGGACGAGGATAACAATACCGCCAGCGAGCTGGGAGGTGTTAGCCAGATAAAAAAGAATAGTCCGACAGGGAATGAATGGTAAAGCGGATGGCGAGAAGACAAGACCGCAGAGGCGGAGGCGGCGTGCGCGAGGAGAGAAAAAAAAGTGCAAAAAGTTTACGTACACGGCTGAAGTGATTAAAGAAGATGGGAATAATTGAGTAAAAAACGACGGAGGAAACAAAGAGGGGAAGGAACAACCGTTGCTGCCGCCACCACCACTACCACCACTTCCTCCATCACCACTACCACTGCTCGCACTCTGCTACCGACTCTCGCAACACCACCGCTACCCTCTTCGCCACTTCCACCTCCGACTCCGCCTCCGCCTCCACCACCGCCACCGCCTCCGCTGCCACTGCCACTGCCACTGCCACTGCCACTGCCACTGTCACTGCCACTGTCACTGCCCCTGCTACTGCCACTGCCACTGTCGCTGCCGGTACCGACACCGACACCGACACCGACACCGACACCGACACCGACACCGACACCACAGTCTCATCCTCAGCCTCAACCGCTGCTGTCGCGCTCCCTCACCAATCGTACTCTCTGAATTACTAACGCTCCCGAACAATTTGAAGATAATGAGTTTCCGCTTACAAGAACACTGTAAGAATATTTAACAGGTAGTTGTCTGAGCAATTTGGCGTAGAAATATCACCGTTCACCCTCCTGGCAATTGGTCACATGACATGACACGTGCGTCATCGGAGCGAAGTTACTTTAGGCTCCCTGCTACTCCATTCACAACGTGAAACGCAGCGGGTTGCCGTTGTCAATTGTCTCCAAAATAGCAACGGGGTTCCATGTTAAAAGGCCGTTGTCAGTTGTCTTCTCCTAGCAACAGTGTATTTTAATAAAATTAAGACCCTAAATAAACGAGCAGAATGCTTTGTTGGAACGTGGAGACAAGTTCGAAAGATTCTCGGAACCACGAAAATGCGGGATTATGCAAATGTACGCATGTCAAGTTTGGAATATTAACATTAATGACTAATACGTGGCTAAGAAATTGTAACTTGTGAACGGTAAGAATGGAGTCTTGAAACTAATTTGTGATTGAGAAGATCCTTATTTCTCAAAGGAGAAGCGATCGACGGGCAGATCGCTCTGACGATGGAGACTTTACAAACATCTCTTCTATCGCTACACAAATAAAATGTTTGCATTTAACTGTCGCCAGCTGATTGCAGTTGCTACTTCTTTTCTAAAACTTATTGCGATTAAGGAATTACTTGATTTCGGTGAATCAAATGTAAGGGACCTACAAAATAATATTAACTAACAAAATGAACCATGCTTAAAACACAATTACTGTTAACCAACTCATTCAAAATATTCGACGTCTCTTTATTTGATGTTTATTGATCAATATGAATATGTTTCCAAGTTTCATGTAATGTACCACCAAAATCAAAATATCCGTTTTAAATTCGCAGAGTCTCAAATTCAGCCAGATCGAACGGGGAAAGGCAATTTGGAGAAAGACGTCTGCACTGGCGTGAGCCGCCGCTTCTCCGCCATTCATCCTGTCCCCCGCCGTTCCCAGGCTTTCTGCTCCTTCCCTCGCGGACGAAACATTTACATAATTAAAACAGGGACGCAGCGACGCGAGCGCGTAATTTGACGTTCATTGGCTGTCAGCCTCGCTGGCTGCCTCGCCATCCCCCCGAGCCGCTTCATCCCAATTACATAATTAAAATAATGCAGCGTTGGGCGCGATAGGGTATGTACTTGCAAGTTCGCAGCTGAAGCTTCGGGGGCCGAGAGGTCCGAGATTGTAGTTCTGATTGGTTAATTGTTAAGGGTTCCCGGACGCGTTAACCACTATTGACATTAGTCACGTAAGTTTTTTGAAATTGTTTGTTTTGTATAGTATTAATTTACAAACTTCAGAATCATGAAACTCTTCATTTGTATTGTTGGGCTTAAAACTAATTTATTATAAACTAAATATAAGCTAAGTTACAATTGACGAATGGACTCAGAGCATCTCTAAAAATCATTAAGTTTGGACAGTACGTGCAGAAACGTGTGGATGGAATATCTCTTTTTATTCTTGTTGGGTATTCTTTATATTTTCCTATATTAATGTGTCTATCTTGGTTAATGAGGTGAATGTTTGAATATAAATTATTGGCAAGAAAGCTGTGTGGCATGCAATGGGTTTTAAGTTAAGTTCATGGTGTAATTGTGTATTGGAAATCAACCAGTGGTGAGAGTTCTTAGCTATTTGTTCGGGAATCTTTGTTTTTTGTTGATAATGTATTTAGGCGCATTTGCCCAAAAAGGACACGCACACAGGAGAAGAGGTCTTATAATGGTATTATATACTATGGACATACCATTATTTAGTGAAAGTTTACTGTTATTTATAAGTGGTTGGACTGAAAGTAAATTTAATGAAACATTTTGGCTGAAATCCAGGTTGTGGTAAATTTTATCTGAACAGGTGAACATTTATACGTTCTAAAGTGGTATATGTGTCATTTGTCGTTGTAGGTGCCGCATAATAAAAGTGCCACTTTAGTATTGGCATATGATTTTAATGTTCATAAATTCTTAAGTGATCTAAAGACACATTGTGATTCATACCATAGACCACTGTGGGTTTAACTATAGTATTTTGGCCTTGGCTGTTGAACTTTTGGTATCTACTTGTATTTTCCAGTTAAGTGTAGTCTCCATGTAAAGACCAAGGTATTTAAGGGCGTTATTATGCGGAGTTCAAGGGATTATGTTGTTCGTTTTAAACGGAGTGGAAGAGGTATATGGTCTGAAAATGTTTAGCTGTGGATTCGATCTTCATTTTCTTTGTCCAGTTTTCTATTTCTTAGCCTCATAAGTGTTGTACATTTTATATTCCGGTACATTTAGGTGTTCCTATTCTGCTGGAACATGTGATCCGACGCGGACCTGTATACCGACCTTCAGAGTTTTTACACTCCAGGTATCTTCTCCAACGGGGTTCCGCCCTATGACAATCTTTAAGCTCCCGACTGATCTCCCGCCTTGTGTGGTACTGAAGTGCAAGTATATCGGGACCCAACGGAAGAAATTTTCGACAAAAAAGTAGCTGAGTGGGTGCCGACCTCTGCCTGAATGAGAATTGAAGCGTGCCTTCCAGCAACGGACCAAGCGACACTGAACATTTTGCGCAGGAGCGGCAATTAATGATAACTTCTGTGTTCATTTAAACACATGGACGAATTATGCATGTGTCCCCTTGTTCCACACAGCTTAACACAACCAGAAACGTTCCAGTAACAACTGGTATTTTCTGTTACAAGTGTAGTTTCAGTTTCCAACTAAATCCAGTTTCCCGTTGTATCTAGTCACTTTTTGGTAAAACACACCTTTTCGCATAATACAGAAGGCTTAAATATAGGCACTAAATAAAAAAAAAATCATATTTTCTCAAGCATTTTCCTCTCCTTTTGTTCATACGTACTATTCAATTCTTGTTGTAAACTGCTTTGATCGCTCGTTTCGATGGTTACAACTATGAATTTGAGACAGATCGCAGAGCGATATCTTGAACAACGAACCAGAGGATGTGGCTCAGGCATCAACCGATGTCACTGCAGTGCCTCTGACCAGGAGGTCCTATGGTTTGAATCTCGACGGTGGCAGGATTTTCGACATTACCTACACAGCTGGGTCGGGATCAGTCGCTGTCTGGAGGAGAATTCTAGCGTCCAGCTGCTCTGATAGGTAGCTTTTCGTGGTTTCTCCGATCGATACCAGGCGAATGCGGGAGCATAACCCTCGATGGTAATGGTATGCGTGCGATCTTTCCTTTCTTTTCGTTATCTTATCCTCACTCCTTATACACACACTTACATGTACTACATTACTCAACATACCGGGAGGCCGGACGTGAGTATCGAGGTTGCCCTGGTTGGGCGATGCCCCGCTGATAGGAGATACCTGGAGATGGGAGATCACCGTCACCTCTCCAGAAAAAACAAGCACTACTTACTAGTCAAATTCCCTTGGCAGTTGACGTGCTTGGAATCAAAAATCAATCTGTCAATATATTGAACAACGGATCACTCAATCCGCGCGATTCTTCCTTCCCCATCTTGACCCATCCGCACAGCCAACCGCGCGTTGGTCTAAGCCACCATTATCAATTATAATACATTAATCTTGAGTTTGAATCTCTTATGGGCATTAAGACAGCGAGTGGACGGGGTAGTAGATGGCAGTAAATTTCCCTCTTAGAGATTTAAATGTTGCCTCCTAAAACGTAATAATTTTCCCCTGCAAAGCACCTAATTATTCCTTATCAAACAGCCCCATTTATGAATTGCACACTTTTAAATGTTCGAATCAAGGAATACTCGTGAAGAAAATTAATGCAAAAATCTTCCATGGGATGTGTTTAGGTTTATTCAGATAATGTCACATTAGCAAAGATGTTATTCATTTTACACGTCCGTTCCGTTGTACCTTGTACAGATTTCCATAATATGGTTTTGACACAGACATTTTGCTATCGTATTGAAGTAGTGTAATAGAGGCCCATGAGATTGAACTCGTTGTATGACAATACTTCAACACCGATATGTAGCCTAGTAATCACAATGACGGCGACCTTCAGAAAAATGCACAGGGTCCCTAACTCTCTGATGCTTGTAATCGTCGCTGCAGCTCTGCACTGGCTGCTCCAGTGACTCTGTTTGCGACAGGAGTCACCGATTGAGGGACGTCTTTCTGTCACATCAATGGATATTGTGGTTCGCAATTTTTCTTTTCAAGTGAGTGGTACATTAAGAAAAGGCTTTTGAAGATTACAAATTGTTTTTGTTACATGTGACAATATTGTGTTATCAAGAAGCAGAAATAAGAGTTACTCCAATGTTGAAAAGTTTGGATTTATTTTAAAGACAAATTAGAGGATGAGTTGCCATAGCAACTGTGTTTTGTGAGAATATGAGCACTGATGGAAAATGTGAAATATACGCCTGAAAAAACAAGGTATGAAATAAGTGCATGGACTTTTAACGACACACACAAATTGTGTTTCTCGTATTTATTAAGGTATTTCAAATGACAATACTGGTTTGATGTTCTAAAGAAGTTAACATTGATGAGTTCACAAGATTCCAAAAGCATTACATACCCGTTGTGAAGGGGCGACATTGGTCCGCACACTCACAGGTCATCACGTCACATTGGTTGTTACTCGTTACGTGTTCGCAGAAACTATCCTGCCCATCTCGTGACTGTTCGGTATGGAAGGGCATTATTACCACCAATTCTCTGTGATATTCTCGGGCGTTTGTTGCATGGAAAACGGCTCTCTTGGTACATGAACGCTGTTTAAAGCTGATAACATTCATCTGGCACTGCGTCAGTGGACTACTGATTTCACTTTGCTCTCTGAGCTAACAGACGCACTCAGAGAGCCATCTAGTATCGTGAATACACATTAGCACAGGGGTTCTTTCACGCGACAAAATTGTGTGATCTTATAACATTTATTTTAGACACAAAATAGTTGCCATTTCTTCTGTCCCAATACTCAGATAATTTTGAAATGAAGAAGCATTGACTGGCTACAAGGGGTGCTGTCTATTGTTTCCGTAACTACTCCTGTTGACGCCTCCATGGAAACGTTCCCCGAAGATGCTGCCTGAGCCCATTCGCTAATCCCATTCTTCTTCTCCGAGTTGTCTGCCAGCGCATTTCGGCCAAGCCATGTACTCGACTTCAAGATCCACTTTCATTTGGATTTATTGATGATTATGGGCGCGACGACTGCTAAGGTCATTAGTCTCGCATGTGAATTGCATATTTTCTCCTCGGTGGTGATCTTTCCCCGCTGAATGGTAAGATCGGGCTCCAACCTACCGTCGGCTAGCGGGCTTTTCCCCAACCACGTATCTCCCACCAGCGAGGCACCGCTCCAGATGCAACAAGCTCTCAGCTCCCGTCCGGTCTCCCGGCATGTGTAGTGCATGTTAGTGTAAGTGTGTGTATGTAAGGTGAAGACAGGACAGGACAAGGAAGAGGAAGGAAAGATCGCGCCCGGATCCATAACCCGTTTGTTAGGGTACTTCTCCGGTATTCGCGTGATATTGATCGAAGAAACCAAGGAAAACTACCGATCAGAGAATTCTCCTCCAGACAGCGACTGAACTCTACCTACCTATTTAGCTAGTGTCGAAACTCCTGCCACCGTCGAGACCCAGGAACTCGCGCAGCAGTGATTTACATTTTGGAAGATCGATCTACCAATAATGTCTACGATTCAGAACAAACGCACCCGCACGTGTTTTGTGTGTGTGTGTTTTGCAATTCCCGCGCTGGGTACACTACGGTGGTTCGTTGGTGCTCTCGCTTTCTTGCCGCTTTCAGTACTCGGAGGTTCAGCCACCACCACCACCACCACCACCACCACCACCACCTCTACCGCCTCGATTCCCCACCACCGGCGCCGCGCGCGTATCACGCAACGCTGGCGCCTGTATTTTTAATGTGTTTGACAGATTAATTAAAATTGTATATTTAATTTGCATTTTGTTTTTGATTGATGAGCAAGTGGAGCGCGCGCCCGCTTCGCGTTTCTCCGCCGAAGCGCGAAAAAGTGCGCGCGGCAGGCGAAAATTAGGAGGCCGAATGCCCCGCCTATATTTTACCCCCAATTCATACGCGCGCGTGTATTATAATTATTCGTTTTGATTTTCGTGCGAGCTTCACTTCTACATTCGTTCGTAATTATTTATCCAACAATGTATTTGTTGATTTAATTGTTGTAGTCCAGATAATTGATTTATTAACTTTTTAAAACGATGTTTATAGTCCCCATGTGTTTGCAACAGGAGTTATTCATATCCGTTAGTTATTCCAATTGGTAACTCGCATTAGTTGCCAGCAAAATAAGCTTGAAGTGGTTAACGAGTGTATGGGTTGAAACAGGGAATGCCTCTGCCGAACTCGATACTCCCATCTCACTTCCGTTTCACTCAGAAAATATTCTAAACTATCGTTGGAAAATAAATGTATAAGAAAAGTATTACAACTTTTCGTAAAACTATTTAAATTGATCTACTGTATCGTTATTATATTTAGTATTTATTTCCATCTATTTTAGGTACTTTTCAGTAAATAATATCGTCTTCTAAAAGAGGAACCTTTACAATATAAAATTTGAATTTCATCCCTGCACCCTTGTGGCGCAATGGTTTGGCACAGTTGTCCCCAAGTAGACGAGTCATGTGCCCTACCCCTGTCTGGCATGGAGGTACAGCCAGCAATCTCTACTTACAGATTCTAAAAGTATATTTGTATAAATTATGTTGGGTCATTTCCAGCCCACCAGGAAATTCCTTTGATGAGTACATCATGAAGACACGGCTTGTGCCTACAAAGTTTTCATTTGTGATATTTTCTTGTAATTAGGACAACGGAGGATTTCCCTGCCCATAGATACGACAGTAGAATTGTATTAAATGTTCACTTATCATTCTGTACAGACCTGATCTCAGCAAGTACGCAATAAAACACTTGTTTAACTTTACTAACTATCGTCTCGTCATTTCTCCAATCAAACCACTTGCAGCCTATAGTTCGAACTGCAGGTCAACGCTGTCGGTTCCTTCGCCAAGAAAAAAACTTCAGCCAAAAAGTTAACTTACGGGCTCAATAAATATGTTCGAATTCCAGGATGGCATGGATGTTTTCAATTGCGTTTGTGGCATTGGCGGGATTCCCAGTCTCTCATGTACCACATATAACCTAAATTCTTCTCTAGATTCTCGTAATTAGCGGTATGGTAATGAACAACTGAAAACTGGCTTCCTAATTCCTGAATAGATAGAAGAACCGAGTTGGGCCGAAGATCCATATTGTCATCAGTTTTGGGGAGTTATGTGGGCTTACAGGGCAACAGGGTAAATCGTTCCAGGGTTCAATACGAGTATAGCTTTCATCTCATTCTCACGAGTTCGTCAGTTTTTCTTGTTCATGCTTTAACACATTTGTTCGGAGTCGTCTGTAGACAATGCTCGCCGAGCTGGGCGCTCCTTTTGAATGCTAGTAATTCCCGCCCAGTTGGACGCTCCATGGTATTAAAATGATTATGGGAGCACTAATATGAATTTCCCACGTACCACTTTCAACAGTCCCCGTCCCTGCCGCCCCTCTCTCTCCCTTCCCCTTAGCGTCAGGGAAGGTTGCGGAGTCTTGCTTCCGCCGGGGACTTTGCGTGTGTACATGAAGGCTTCCGCGGATCGAGTTCATGACTTCTTGGCTGTTCGGGTGACGCCGCGTCGTTGGCCGAGAGGCCGACGTTTCGCCTGTCATATCGCAGATTTCTTCAGGGTAGTGAGGTCGTCACTACCCTGAAGAAGCCTGCGATATGTCAGGCGAAACATCGGCCACTCAGCAAAAGACGCGGTGTCACCCGGACAGCCAAGAAGTCACGACTTTGCGTGTGGACAGCGGCGAAGTTCTTCGGAGTGGCTGTCATTGTGGCGTAGCACCCTTCCAAACTGCCTGCCCTCCACTGAGGTGACCTGGAACTCGCGGCGCACTGCTGAGGAATTACTGGAAGTCGCACTATGTTCTTGGTAGATGTTTTTGTCCCTTTATTACCAGTGTTACGATACTGGAATGAATAGCTCAGAGACTTTTTAGTGTTTATAGCTGACGGTGTTAATTGATTTCCCGCTTTGTTACCTTGGAGGCTGTTAATTAATCTTTGTAATTTGTAGAAAAATATAGTATAAAGTTTCGATTTTGCGGCCTAGCCTATGGAATGTTATAAGAAAATAATGCGATGTTTATTCTCGTTGGAAATAATGTTCTTATTCAATTGTGTTCATCCTTCTCGGAATATTTTGGAAACTGTTAGAAATTTAACTTTTTCTTTTTCGCATGCTTAACTAACAACTTACTTGATTACTTTTTGAATGAACTTTTTATTCTGTTACTGTCCTGAAATTTACGTTAGAGATGAGTTCTTATGATCATTGCTTTATAATATGTATTTTCTAACTGCTTTTCATTGAATTTGTGATCGTTATTATTTTATCAAGAGGAAATAATCAAATTTTCTAGTTGTTAGATGAAGATAGATTCCCTTACAGACGTTTTTGCTTTATGAATCTCTCCTTGGTGCTCACCATAAACGCTCTACTAATTTTCACCAACAATTTCGTTTTGATCACGACATTCACGCCTATAGGTGTCTTTGAGCAGAACAACAAACACTGTCATTACTTTGAGAATTGTGGAGAAATTTAGAGAATTATTTATCAGTCATTCAATAAAGTTGTAATCCCCATATTTTTGCACACTGACCTCCATTGATATCCACTGTTATGTAAAAGAGAAAATGCCCAAGATCATGTTGATAAATATCAAATCTTGACATAATGGTGTTAATGGAAACTACATAGCAATTATGTGGTGTTTATAAAAAAGCCTATGTATACTTATGCATGAATTATGTAGTATTAAATTTGTGGCAATGCAGTAGAAATACATCAATTTCTCCTAGCCTACGAGTTATTTTGTAGGTTATTTGGGAAGCAGTCATCGAGATTAATCATGCACGTAGTATTTTTTTGTTAACTGGAACTTTTAGGCTAATTTGACGGGTACATTGAACGCGTATACAGCCCACCCCGTGTTTGTAAAATTATGGTTGTTATGGGTCGGGGTGAAAGACAAATTGACTCAGCAGGCGAATCTATAAAATGCTGTATTTTATAAATTAAAGTGAGTTCGTCTGACGCTAAAAATATGCAATACAAACAGTCGGATAAAAAAAAGAACCTTTGAAATATGTATCGGAATTTCAAAAATGGATTTATGTGAAGAGCTCGATAATATTAAAAGCGGTGGGACGGAGTGGCGTGCGGTGCGAGAGGGTAGTGTTGCAGATCGCCCTGTAGCTGGGTGGGGCGAGGGTTGCGTAGCCAGGAAGAGGGCGGCGGGGCTCGGCCTCGATGGCTGCGCGTCCGAGCGCGAGCGAAACTGCAATCCCGCACTCGTTTCCCACCCTTCGCCGACGGATGCCGACTCCGTTCCGCCTCGCCTCCATCCCTCCCCTTGCCCCGCCTCGCCTCGCCATCGTCCCCCGCCCCGCCTCGTCCTCCCTGCCCCGCCTCGCCATGACTCGCCCGCCCCCGCCTCGCCCAACGTCGCCCCGCCCCCGTCACCCGCCTCACCCCGCCTCACTCCGCCTCCAACCCGCCTCGCCCCCCCTCGCCCCGGCTCGCGCCCGCCTCGTCTCCCCTCCGCCCTGAGCCCTTGTCCCCGCCTCACCCCGTCCCGCCCTCTTCTTTCGCTGCATCGTTCCAGGTCGCCGTCGCCATCGCTGATCGTTACCGTCGACACGCATCCGACCCATTCCGTGTATCACCACCTGGAGGCGCGTGGCGTAATGGCTACCGCGAACGCCTTCGCAGTTGGTGCCCGGTTTCAATCCCCTGCCAATTTGTAATGGACCAAGCAAGCTTTCAGCAGGGTTTTCTCCGGTGTTTTCCTCTGCCTCTAATTCATCATTTATCTCACCACAGCTTCATTATCTTGCACCTTATCGTCATTAGCGCTATTGTCTTCTCGTTAGATTATCCCATCGATCTCAATAACCTCACCTGTTGCGAAATATAGAAAAAAATCCTGTAACACATGATGTAGCCACGATCCCTGTATTGTGGGTCCTTGATACCAAAAAATCGATTGACAATGATTCGGAAAAATCGATTGATGGTATTGACAGTCTGTCCGTCCGTCCGTCCGACCGTCCTCCGTATGTCCGTCTGCCCGCCTGTTCTCTTTCTGCCTGTCCGTCGGTCTGTGCCAGGAAAGGTGGCTCAGAGCATCAACTGATGATGGCAGGACACTAGCAACAGCGCAAGGTCGAATTCAGTCGCTGCCGGGAGGCGAATTCTTGCGGCCGGCTGCTCTGACCGGTAGTTTTCCGTGGTTTCTCCGATCAACGCCAGACGAATGCCGGAGCAGTACCTCATCAAGCCAGAGCCATGCAATTAAGAGCCACACACCGCGCGCGATCATTCCTTCATTTTCCTTGTCCTATACTAACATCTTACGTACACACACTAACATGCTACCACACATGCCGTCCATCCGTCCGTCCGTCCGTTTGTATGTCCGTCTGTCTTTCTGTCTGTCCGCCTGTCTGTCCACCTGTCTGTCCGCTTGTCTGTCCGCTTGCCTGTCCGTCTGTCTGTCAGTCTGTCCGCCAGTCTGTCTGTCCGTTTGTCTGACCGTCTGTCCGTCTGTCTGTGTTTCCGTCTGTCTGTGTTTCCGTCTGTCTGTGTTTCCGTCTGTCTGTGTTTCCGTCTGTGTTTCTTTCTGTCTGTCTGGCTTTCAATTTATCTATCTGTTTGTCTGGCCATATGTGATTTTTGCCTTAAACAAAACGGGTAGTTTTTGCCTATCTTCTGCTTGAAATGAATGCAGTTTATAAAAACCTCATTTTCTCAAAAAACAAATTTTTATTCAACTCTTTGAGTATTCGAATATTGCGAATTTGGTAATAACCCGGGAACGTATGAGCTGTAGCAGCTTCACTAATTGTTTTTGTACGCATTCATGGCAACTTACAACTATATAATCTTGGAATCATTCGCAATAAAATATGCCTTTATTGATACGGCGAGACTCGGGTCATCAGGTAATATGCGAGACGCAGCCATATTTATTCATGATGCATCAGTTTTTTGTCTCAAAATACTTCGTCATATCCAGCGTTTTATGAGGGTCACAAATGAAAACAAGGCAAATGGGAAAGAAGTAAGTAAGCTGTTTATTATTTCAAAAGTAATCGCCAAAACTATCCTACTATAAATGTATCCCACTGTGAGATAAGATTGCCAATGCCTTCATAGAAACATGTTTGCAGTAGCCTACGGATCATTGATTGTACATCTTCTTCTGAAGCAAATCAACGGCCATGAATATCTTCAAGGCGCCAAAGAATTAAAAATTGCATGGGGATACTTCTTGATGGTAGGGAGTATGTGTGAGTTTCCCAGCGGCACTTGTGTATCGTAATCGAAACAACCTTGGCAGCTTGTATTTGGGCATTATCGCGCAACAGAATGATGCTGCCTGTCTATATTCTTGGATTTTGGTTTCGATCACGCACTTTTTTCCAAGTTTCCACTGTGTTAATCACACACAAGATACATTCTGGCATGAAGTACCCCCCTCGCTGACTCTCCTTGCGCTGTCAAGAAACGCACTACACCTCACTGATCCTCATTTTCGGCCCCCATAGTGATGTCGGACACGCACAGACGCTGACCTCACTAGAAGCACGTCTAAAAACTAAAGGCAAACGGCAGAGAAATGAACGTTCGCGGTTTTACTACCTGTTTACAATAGAGAGCACTTTTACACAAACACTTATTAATTTTACTAACTTTTGCGCCATACCCGATATATAGTCTGTCTCGTTTTTTCATGTGAGTGACCCTGACGTACGTGTCCCGGAAAATCTTATTAGACGTACACCTACCGCAAAGTAATACCCTCCAAACAACAAAGAATGTGCCGAAGATCTGGTTTCCATCAATGAGTTTGAAGATACAGAAATATATTATACATTTTTTGAATAACAATAATACACATCTTCGATGTAAAGAAGTTGATAAAGCATTTGTAGACATTAAACAAAGTGGGAAAAACCATAACGTTAAAAGTTTTTTGAAACTACGCATTTTATTCTTCATTTATTAGTAAAAATAAGTGATTTTTTTACAATTTCACTGCATTTTTTATTTGTAAAATTGTCAACATAACCTAAAACGCCATTTTCTACTCGGGCGAAGAGTAAAGAATCTTAAAGGGGGTATGAAGATTTGCAAAGGAAGATATACTGTGTCGCGACATGGGCGCGAGAACGTGCAAGAAATGTTACTGCATATTTAGAATAATCGCATTATTGATGAGAAATAAAATCAATGTAAAAACATGTGAGAATCGATAAGGCAAAACAATATGTTAATTAGTACCGTTAAAAATCACGCGAATATTTATTCTCTGGTTGGTTGCCAGGAGAAATTCGCGACCCTTACAGTTTCATATATTTTGAGTAGAGTAGATAACTAAGTCAACCAGATCCAACGGAAAAATTAGCCCGAAAGTTCAGATATCAGCAAATTTAAATTTATCCCTCCCCACCGCGTGATGTTGGCCCCACCGGCTCGAGGGCGCGGGTCGACTCCCGGCGCGGGTGCGTGGACGTACGCGTAATCTACGGCTGGTGGAGGGTGGCGGCGGCGGAGGAGGAGGAGGCGGTGGCGGCGGCGGCGCTCGAAATGACGATTTATCCCCGAGCATAACGCGCTAATTAGGCTAACGCAGCGTCGGCGGCGGCGGCGGCGGCGGCGGCGGCGGCGGCGGCTGTAACTCCGAGAGGAAGGGGAGATAACGAGACGCTAAAAAAGAAAATTACGCGTTCCCCATAAATTTCCGAACGACCGTTTTTCAGCCCCCTCACCCGTACGAGCGGCACAGTGGGCCCAAACAGCGTCAAACACGAGGGAACATTTTTAGTTTCACGTACGGGTTCTAGTACAGGGTCACTTTATAAGGAGTGCAAACGGAGTATATATGTAGTATGTTTTAAAACTACTACTGAAAAAATGTCAATGTCGATATTTTCGAGGAAAAACACCTTTTTAGGCTCTCGGACACCGAAAAAATTAAGTTTTTTTATATTTTTTAACAAGGTATTTTTAACAGTTATTTTTAAAAAAGTGACGTCTGCCCTCTTGGCAGTCAGTCTCTCTCTTTCCTTGTGAATCTGTTCATCTGTCTGTGTGTTTGAATATGAGTGTGACGTGTTTAACATTAGTTAATAAACCATATGGGTATTGGAATATATCTCAATCAACCCGACTGATCTTGAGGGGTGAGAATTCGAACTAAATATATTTATTTTTGGAGATATTTTACAGGAACGTCTAAGACATTTTGAAAATTATGACAAAAGTTGATTCCAATTTTTTGTTGTAACTTTTGACTATATTGGAGGAAATGCACTTGGCATATATGTACGATATCCAGTATCATCCTTGACATTTTCATAATTCTTTGAACCTTTCTTACAACTTTATCACTGAAACTAGACATTTCTTTTTTAATGCAGTCTATTTTACATTTGCACTTTACATAATTTTCTGTTAATTTTGTTTAGATGTAAGTACTTTTTGCGAATTATTGAATGACATCGTAAAAATTTTGCATCTGAGATATTAGATCTCCCACAATATTAAGAATTCTTTGCTCCATAAAATCTTAACAAAGTAACGCATTTAAGTGGTCAAAAGCGAGATTCGATAACCTGAGCGTGCGAGCTCAAATTTCAGTCACAGCAAATATATTTTTTTCTTTCAACAACTTGACACTATATTCACTGTCAGAAGCATCATTTTCATTAATACTTTTTAATTTTCAAAAATTAAAAATGTTTCCATATTCGAGTCAGGTAACTATTATTTAAAAGTATTAAAAACTTTCTCAGTACATGTAAAGAAACATTGAAATACCCGGAGACGCAACATTAAGTTAGCGTTACAATAGCACCTAACGGTAACTAATTAAATGAAAAAAAATTTGCTCTTGTAACACCATTTCTTTTTTTTTTTTTGCTTTTCCAAACAGCTTTTCTACCACTTTCTCTCCTCTCCTTTTCTTTTCCTCCTCCTCTTTTTTCTTCCTTTATTAATTTGGTTTCGCATATTTTCTTTCTGATACAATTCTGATTTTGATTTCGGAACAAATACTTGTTTCGACATCATATCCTTAATCTTTTCATTTGCTGAATAGCTACAAGTCACTCAAGACGAAAATGTATTGAAACAAATAACGCGATCTCATTAGCATGAACAATGTTTCACAGGTTGTCGAAACATATGTTCACCTACTACCTTTTTTCAACGTGACTTTCGCTCCATCGATCCAGTGTGCATCGCGAACAGATCCTGTGTGCCACGCCCCCTCCTATCTAAGGACGCGTAAACGCGCTGACTCGCTACGGAGGCGCAGCGCCGCGCGGTGGAGCTGGAAGCAACTTGACTGAAGCGAAGTGGCTATGCTAAATTCACCGAGTTTGAAGAAGTTGTTTGAAAGATTTTTTGAAGCGTAATTGGTTAATGTTGTCAACTAATTAAATTTTAGTACCTAATATACACTAGAAGATTACATATATTATAGTTAAAACCCGAAATAAGGAAATGTTGCGTTTTTTTGCCACATTAGCCACACGGTTTGGACATAGCTATATGAATGACGATTATCGGAATTTTCGAACACTATCAGGCTAATGTTGACATTAGCCACAAATTCCAACTTACGTAAAGTGATTAGCGTAGAAGATTGTGATATAAACCAATCAAAGCGTTTCTGCCTTGTTGCTTATCCACATTTTGAAGTTCTTTGCCTCAGTAGCTTAAAAATGGCTGAATGCATTTCTATCATTCATAAGAACTTTTAGCTCATTTGTAAGCCATGAAGCTGCAGACCGCATGTCTCGAGAACATTTCCATGGAGCATGCTTGTTAAAAATGTCCTATTTCTATTTTTGGGATGCAATATCATTGAATTTGGGTCATTAGTTGTAAATAATGTAGTACTGCGGAATTATGTTGTACCGCGCCTCAATTTTTATTACATTGCATGTACTACATGTTTTCATTTCGTGTTCTGAAAGAATTTATTGATGTTTGCTGCTTAAGAACAAGAAAAATACTCTATTGAGCAATAGTGAAGTATTGCGAACTTAGTTTCTTCATTGCATAACTCTCTTTAACGTCCCAGTGACGCACTTTCCTTAAGTGATTTGCACTTCATGGCCTAAGAAGACGTATGTTAACATTTTTACGCAATGTGACAAATGAGAAACTGATGTAAAAGTGTATAAATTTTGACATATACAATCTTGACATTGACAACTTCTATGTTTATAAGTTGTTTTTATCGTTTGCATTACATCCCATAATTTCAGTGAAAAGCTCTCTGCCACGTATGGTAGAAGAGGTGACATTGTAGAGAAGAGACCACTTTTATTATCTGATTTAAACAAACAAATCGATAGGTTGAAGTAATAAATACGTACCTATGTAAGTTACCTGAAATAGTCGTATGTTGTGTTCGAAAGAGACGTTACCTAGATACAAAATCTTGCAAATGTTTCACGTGTCTTTCATTTGTCACAAGATTACGTGTCTATTCGACAGTCTAATTTTCCCTATAACTTATGTAAGAAATCTGTTTCGACACTTTCCACATTTTCAGAGGCAACATTTCTGTACCGGGAAGGTAAAGAGCACTTCGTGCTTTTTTTTTTTTTAAAAAAAAGATGGGATGTTTTAAATTTCTTGCTTCAATTTGAGTGCTCTTCCTGGAAATATTGATAAATATGTTCTAAATTATTATTAAAGTTAGAAGCAGTCGATGCATATCCAATTTAATTTGGTTGGCAAAATATTTGTTAACTGCTCTCCTATCAAATTGGATCATAAATAGAATGACACAGTGTCCTTTACTTCCAAATATATTAATTATCTAGTGTAAAACTTCCGAAAGAAATTATTTGACGACAATTACGTACAAAGATGCCACATATCGTCAATAAAAACTCCTAACTGAGACGTCGACGATGTTTTGTATTAGCCATTTTAGATCCATTCAATGTTGTAAAAGTTCTTCGTGTAATTTCAAACATTCTACTGCCAAACACGAGGTCGTTTTACCCTATTGGAAAACATATTTTTTCTTGTCTTCGTTCAATTATGGCTAGTCAGGCTGTGAAGGCAGGCGGTGGCGAAAGACGCTGACCAATGAAGGCACTCCGGGTGTGAGCCAAATACTCCGTCGCCGCTTTGAGGGCGGGGCGGGGCGGGGCTGGGCGAGGCGGTGCTGGGTTGGGCGGCGGGCGGAGCGGGGCGGGGGCAGGGCGGGGCGGAGCGGAGCGGGACGGAACGGGGCGGAGCGGGGCGCGTGGGAGCTGTCTGTGGCTAAGTCGCCATTTGCGCGGGCTAGGTGAAACAAGCGGGGACTCCCCTTCCAACCCCCCTCGCAAAAGCGAGTCACGCGTGGCCACCCACCACGCGTGGACGCCTAGTCTTGCGCCGCTCCCCGCCGCCGCTGCCGCCGCCCAAACCCCCGCTGCCGGCGACACAACACCCGCTGTCGAGGCTGACGCTTGTGCTTTTCGCCTCAGTCTAAACGGTTCCCGGCGTTCCTGCCGCCACTCCCACTGCCGCCGCCTCCACTTTTGCCACGCCCGACGTCAGTTACCGCCGCCTCCACTTCCGCTTCAGCATTTGCCTTTGCCTCCACCGCCTGCCGCCGCCGCCACTCAGCGCACATCTCTTCAATTCACCTGCGCCTCGCGCCACGCCGCACTCGCCCGGGTCCCTTTGGCTCCCCTGCATTAGCCCGCGACACCTCGCTTGCCACGTGCCGTCTCCGCCCCGCCCTCGGTGCAGGTGGACAGCCTCGCGCGTTTCCCCCCATTCACATCTGTGTCCCTGCGCGCCCCGTCCCGATGGCTTGCCGCGTCGGCCGGAGAGCGAGGTGCCTGACCCCCCTTCGCACCTGTCCCCTCCTCGCAACCTATTGCTCTCTCTCTCTCCCTCCCTCTCTCCCTCTCTCCCTCTCTCTCTCCCTCTCCCTCTCTCTCCCTCTCCCTTTCTCTCCCCCTCCCTCTCTCTCCCTTTCTCTCCCTCTCTCTCCCTCTCTCTCTGTATTTCGCCCCCTCGCTCCGATCCCCTCTCTCGGCCCCAACCTCTCTTCCTCTCCCTACTGGCTCACACCTTCTCTATCTCCTCTCCCCATTCCAACTCTTCCTCATTTTCCCCAGCCAGTGCTCCTTTTCACTCTCTCGCTTCCTCTCCGTCTCGTCAGCCCTCTCGCTCACTCTCTCTCTCTCTCTCTCTCTCTCTCTCTCTCTCTCTCTCTCTCTCTCTCTCTCCCGCCTCCGTTCAAAATCGGAGTCCAGCGCCAGTCTGCGTGTTAATTACGACGTATGGGCCGAGCCCTTCCGCTCCGCCCCGCGCCCCGCCCTCACCGCCGCCCTGGCCGCCCAGGCTGCCGCCGCGCCGCATGCATTATGTATGGCCGGGCGAGCTTGCGTTGCGGTATCGCGAGGATCGGAGTATCGTGAGGATGGTGACGCCCCCTCTCGGCGCCGCCGAGGTCGCCCCGAACCCCACCGCCACCCTCCGCCTACGGGCGACGATGTCGGCCCCTGCCCCGTCTTTGTCGGCCGCCCCGTGTCCCTCCCCCGAGCACGTAAACGCCGTCGTTGCCTGAGCAGAACGCGGCGATGGAGGTGGTCACGCTAGCCTTGGCAGCGAGAGGAAATGCGAGCGCAAGCACAAAAGCTCTGCAGTAAGATCTGGGATGTTCTGGAGAGTGATGAGTACATATAGTGTATATATACATGCTTTGTTATCGCTTTCATGAAGACTAATTTCTTTAAAATACTGAATGTATTGCAATGGTGTGCGTGTGTATTTTATTTGTTCTTGAGAAGTGTGCTTGCTATTTTGGGGGGTATTTTTTGTGGTTCTGTTCTCCAGAATTTTTAATGGTACTGGCCACTAGTTAATCTTCTAATTTCTTTGTCCTTCTAGTGTGTTTTATTTATTTCCTAGTAAAATATATTATATGCAAATAGAAACGTTTAATGGAAACGAGAGCCCAGAGGGGCCTAGAAATGTAGTTGCTCTTGTTTTAGGTTGCGCACGCTGCAAACAGATTATAAACTTTTGTTGTAGTTGTTATTGTTGTTTTTGTTTTGCTGAAGCATCAAAAGAAGAACCTACTTTGCAAACTGCCTGGAGGCCCCATGGTATCCGTGACTAGCCCTGCCTACTTCTCAAAGTGCTCGTAAGCACGTGCATAACGCCGCCGAAACTCAGCCGATGGCTGTCAGCACAGAAAAGAATAAAGTCAAGCTCTACCGCAAGTTCAGACCTGAAGATGTCGAACGTGGGAGAGTCAAGTGTTGATGCACGATCGTATATTCGGAATATTGGGAGCACAAAGAAACGTAATTGGACTTTGAGATTTGATTTACAGAGAGAAAGGAAGAGAAAGAGAGAGAGAGAGAGAAAGAGAGAGAGAGAGAGAGAGAGAGGGAGGGAGAGAAAAAAAGAGAGTAGAGGGAAGCGAGAAAACCAAATGGTGAGAGAAGAGGCACCGCGCTTGCATATAAATATCTGTATGAGGGCCATCGTAAATTTTATATATTTTTTTGCCAAAACAAATCATTTGTTATTCACTCCACTTCAGACATTCATGACAATATTATAATTGCATTTCCGAGTATTTTAATACATAAGAATGAAACCCAATCATTTTAAAATGTACCATGTAATAAATATACATTTAGTGTCAGAATACTTTTATTAACATTAAAATCAAATGCTATATAAATAAATTTACTAGAATAATACCCTAGTTATTGATCCAGTGTTCCATTGCATGGTACTTGTCACGAAAAATGAAAATTACTGATAATTTATTTCCTTTCGCGTCATTGGATATCCAACAACAGTTAATATTTTTCCAAATCAAAACCTCACATAACCATTATATCAATTGCATTCTTACTAGCATTAATTTCTGTGAAATAACACATTTGTCTTTATGTATGTATGTATGTATGTATGTGTGTGTGTGTGTGTGTGTGTGTGTGTGTGTGCAAGAATTATGTTTACAAAATGTAAGCTAAAACTAATTAATCACAGAGACCCACGTCATATACACATTGACATTGACCTGTTCAACACAGAACAAGTTTCCATTAACTTCAAAGTTGAACATTTATTAGGATTTGAAACATGAAATGTTTCAAAGCATAAAGAAAATGGGTGACCATCTGATAAAACGTCACATATCTACTTCCTCACTTCAATATTTGTAACTCTTAACCTCAATGAGTCTGATATATATAATTATCTTCTTCAAACGAGGAAAGGACCATAAGAAGATGAGAATCCGGCATATCTACAACGAAGGCGAATGAGGTTGAAAGGATAACTTTAATACTTTCTTCAAATATCTCTTTTAGAAACGTGAAATTTTAAAACTGTTATTTAATTTTTTAACTTATTACAAACAAATAGCGATAAAACAAAATAAACAAATCTACCTAAAAATTACTTGTGACCAGAAAGTTACTCGTTAAATATTGTTTTATGTGACATCTTTTCAGCCTACCCAGAACATATTGCACGGACACTTAGACATCAGAGGGAAGAAAATTGGAAAAAATCTATACGAAGCCTCCACCAGCAGTCATGTAGTCCATGTCTGAATAGTATGAAATCAAGATTTGTATGATATAAAATTACAGATCACGGATACAAATTGTTTTTGCATCTTGTTAGAAATAGAAAGATTCTTGAAGAAAACGAATTTATTTGTAATTTTACATTCTTTCACGTTAGCTTTGTAATATATATATA
>BOPP01000062.1:5185869-5204379 GCA_017312745.1 Gryllus bimaculatus
ATATATATATATATATATTTCACGCTTTGCCAAATTGCCGAAACAAGAGGTGGTGTTTTCAGACATAGGTTGCGAGTTAAGCTGAATATATTGAGCTAATAGTTTGACCAAAAATAGTATTCACGAATACTGCAATAAGATAGTACGGTGTGCAGGTTCTCGCAGAGTGTTGAGAATAACAATGTCAATCCGATTTTGTTAACAATCGATTACTTTGTAATTTTTGTAAAACACGTACAGAACTATTTACTTTGAAGCCATATCCACCAAATGTCTCTTCAATCATTTACTTGAGATTGCCAAAAAATTGTTGAAATATTTTTTTCGAATATAAGAGATTGATTTTTGGACTGAAAATAATTTAGATGCTGCAGGCACAACAAAGCAGAGTGAAGGCTAAAGAAATATACTTACAGTCACTTCATCAACGTCCTCACATTGTATTATTATGTAAAACCCTAATTTTGCGTGGCCGACGAAAGAAATCGAACATAATTGGCACTGAACGAAATTTCATTGCGACAGATTGAGAACACACGAGATTAGTGGAAACAAAACAGCTGGAAAATTATCAAGAAAACAACAACAAAACACACTAATATTATTTACACAGAAATGCTAATTACACGACGACAGTAAGTCTATGCATTGAGTGTAGTACAGACAAGAAGTGAAATGCTTTTCTCACATGGAAGCACGCAGAAAAGGTTTTTTCTTCCCTATCCTGTTCTTGAATGAACTTGTCAGCACATTTGCATTGACAAACGTATGTTCTAATGTGTTCCTACAAACTCCATTCGTGTAATTGCACGTCTGTGCGCGAGCAGCGTTGCTGAACGACCAGTGGTACAACTTCATATTTTGCAAAGCAGCTACACACGAACGTTTTCTGGTGGCAGGATTTTCGTCATTAGATAGATAGATAGCTTGGTTGAGTTCTGTCGCTCTTTGGAGGAGTATTCTGGTGGCTACTTAAATTCAAATTCCCCCGCCTACAGTATTCGGCCAAGTGTTCGATAGGAAGTGCTTGGAATCTTCTTTCGTCTGTAAATAAGAACACGAAGCACGGCCACTCGTCATGAATTGCCGGGCCCAGCGCTCTCGGAGGCGACCGGCAGCAGGTGGTCGGGCGCGGCAGGTGCACACAGGTGTGTCATAATCTCTGCCCGCCCACGGCTCCTTCTTATGGACGGCTGCCTTTAATTCATGGCATTCGTAACGACACAAATCGTCCTTCTCTAAGTTGTCTCTCGGCAGCTTTGCTGCACCTTTCCATTGTCTTGTTATTAACTCGAGGTGTGTTTGTCCTTTTGTTTCAATTCAGCCAACACCTTTGTTTCTTCTGATGGTATCTGCTTCTCCTGTCGCGCCTAACACGAACGACTTCAGCTGCAGGTTGAATATTTATTGAGAAGCATCTTGGAAACAGTACTTGAAAACGAACTTAGTAGTGTTACATTATTGTTCTTGAAGTTCTGACGGGAAAATAAAATGTTGCACGTACATCGTAAGATTCATAATTAATTTGATGTCTTTTTCTTCTCTGTAAACAAAAAAATTTTCAACTATACTCTTTTTTTCAGTATGAGTTTCTAAATTAACACAATAACTAATCGAACCTAAATTCAATTTAATCCAAAGAAATGATGTTATAAAAGACGACAATTGTAATAACTTTCCATAAATTAGTGAAAATAACCTCTTTAAATTATTCCTGGTTTATCTGTACAGAAATAAATATTTACACTCTTGGTGAACAATAAAAAGTCAATTCCTTCTTTCTTAATGCAGACCTTTTTTCTTCATACGATTAAATATTTTTCAATTTTTTAAATTTCTACATCTTCCTTCCCTAATAGCTTTTAATTAGCTAATAGGATTTTCAACAGGCATCGCATTGCTGAACAAAACAATATTATGACTTTTGATTTAGTAGTTAGCATTTATACAATTCTTTTTATAATAAGTTTACGTTTAAACTGTAGTGTTGAATCAACCATCATACAAGCACATCAGAAACAGTCGGGCCGCAATTTGCGTAAATTTTATTTCGGGCGAGATATTAATCAAAAATATTCCCAATTTTCGAATGAACAATTATTTAAGATACAATTCTGTGAGACCGTTGTTATGAGTGCCCGCTGATCGCAGAACATGGTTCACCGTTGAGACCTCTTGTCAGTATGTCCTGTTCATTTGTGTCCCGCGTGTAATTATATTTCAACCTGATATCAATTAAAGCAGTTCGAAAATATAAGCGATTTTCAAAAAAACCGCATTAACACAAATGTAGCGCTGATATGGGTCACATGTGAGCCGTTTTAAAACGTATAGCCCGAGCTCTGACTGGTTTTCCACCCCTATACACACCACATCCCACCAGCTCTTCTTTCCCACCCTCTCTTATCCCTTTCTTCCTCTCATCCTCTTTTCGCTCACATCCCATCCTCTCCATTCCCTCCCAAATTATCTCTTTCTCATCCGTTCTCCTCTCTCTCTCATCCCTTCCCGTATCCCTTCTACAGTACCTCCCAGTCTTATCTCTCCCCGTATTTCTGCTCCCCCTCTCCTCTTTCCCTATCCATTTCACCTCCTCCACGTCTCTACTCTCCTTCCATTCTTTCCTCCTCCAACCTTCCTAATCCCTCCATCTTTACCATCTCCCACCCACCCATTCTTCCCCTTCCCATCCCCGTCCCTCCTGTATCTCGCTTACACCACCCTTCCCCGCCCCCTAACGCGTACAACCACCGCTCGCGATAATAATACGGTCGTATTTATGGAGCGAGACTCGCATCCCTGACACCGTATTTTCGCGAGCCGCCGCGAGGGGAGCTGCTGCCTATGTCGCCGTGCTGCGTTCGCACTGATGCAGAATTGTGAAATACGACTGAGATAAACAATTTCAAAAACAACGCGCGTAATCATAATATTCAATTTGAACAATTAATGAAGAATTTATACCTAATATACAGCAGGGTTATAAACAAATTGCGTGGGCCATGCTGCAGTTTCGTCGCGTTGGTTATATGCGTACGTTCTGCGCGGCCCGGCCGGGTCGGAATGGGAAACTGAGCGTACTTCACAGTCGAGTGGTTTGTGCGTACTGAATACGTAGTATTTCACCGATTGGAAATGTTAGTACCCTAAATTTAAAGAAGAAAATTCAATAAATCAAAAATAAAATAATGGCGATCCCACATGCCCACAGAGAAAACATTGGAATAAAACAAATACTCTTATGCATGTTAAAAATGTAAAACTCACTGATAGTAGTTTGTGAAGTTTACAAGGAAAATGTATTAAAAATATTGGGATATAAAACTAAAATTAGAGTACTTAAATATTCCCATTTTGATCCAAAACAGTTTATATTCTAGACTGAATTTAATTTCTGTTGAGAGGTGAGATTTTTCTGACGATTTAAGTCGTTGAAAATGTGGAATTAGTCCAAAATTCTGTTTATCATATATACCAAAACAACGTAGATCGCTGAAAATAACGTTTCTTCTTAATCCCTCCAACATCCAACCAAGTCGGTATGCATTCTTAACAATTCTGTAATAAACGTCATTAGAATTCATTACATACAATACCCATGCCAGTGCCAGAAGTCGGAATGCGAACTTCCTAATTAATTTTAGCTATTTAAAAAAATACATTTTATCTAAAAAATTATACTATTAACATAAATAGCCTACTGAGTGCTTTCAAATATGAACTTTTCAACACAAAATATCTTCGATTTCTTTATATCAAGGTGGTTTAGCTTTAACTGGAATAAAATGAGATGCTATCATAACAATCGCACATACCTCCTTGAAATTAATTAGACCAATTAAAAAAATCAGATTTCAACGAATATGAGATTTGCAAAATTTTAAAGTGTTTTTTACTCTATTCGAAGAAAAAATTCAAAGAAAAAAGTTGGGTCGTTTTTGAGAAACATTCGTCTTAAAAATTTCATGAACGCCTAATTTTCTAGAGCAGATTTCATTTCAGAAAAGTTAAACACCAGTATTGGAATTTCGCAATTTTAATCTTCTAAATTTTAATCTTCTGAAACCACATAGTGTTTACTGTAAACGCACCACTTAAAGAAGTAAAAAATTAAAGAAAAATTCGTAACCGTTTTTGAAAAAAATAATTGTTTAAAAGTTATACATTTCAGCCAAAATTACTGATTGGCTAATGATGATGCACAGAAAATTACTGATATTGTTGAAAAATTGTGTATTATTTTAAGATCTGTCTTCGAGCAATATATTTCATTCAGAAAATAATCTCCATTTTCAATATTGAAGTTGTAGAAAGATTCCGAACTTTTCCAAGTTTAGAGATTTCTGTGAATTTGGAACCAGGGCCATTTTTTAAGCATTCTTTGTATTATCCGAGGAAACATTTTAATAAAAATAGAAACATTTTGGAGAACATTTTATAAATTGTGAAGGATTTATGTACAGTGCCCTCAAAAATCAAAATCTCCGTTTGAAACTCGCAGGATCTCGCCAGTCTGACGCCTACTTCCCTTCCCCCTTCCCTGATAGCGACGGACTAAGCGTCGAATTGTTTGAGTGCTGTAGGGCCAAGGAACGGCCAAATATACAGCTGATTAAAATGAACCTGAGTTACTTGTGACGGCTTGCGCCTGTGTCATTGGTAGAGAACTGCCAAAAATACTCCTCCCAGTTACGACACATTTCCAATAAAACCCACGAAAGAGTAAGTTTTGGTGGATTCCGATCTCGCGTATCATTTCATTACTCATTTACCACATACGTCGCACTCATCACATGCTCGATCGGACAACCTCTGTCCAACCGCCTCTCTTCGGCCGAGGGAGAGACGGAGGGAAGCGAACCCTTGCTAATTTGCGTATAGCACGCGAAACCGCGAACAAAGTCGCATTTGCAGGCGCGGTTTTAGCCAATCACAATATTGTTAGCGAAGCCTACTGCGGCGGCGTCGTTTGCGTGATTGGAGAACAAACGGGTGCGGTCAAGGGGCTTTGCAGGTAGCTGCGCTCAAGTAATCCCTGCATTATGGAGCGCGGGGAGCGGGCTGTGGCGCGACGCGTGCGCTCGTTTGCCGGTGCTTCGGGAAATGCCCGCGCGCCGCGTGGTAGAAGACGATTTCATGTGATATGACGAGAAAAGTGTGGATAATGATGTTGGAACGTTTTTGAAATTTTATTTAACGTCAAAAAATGTTGGAAACTGTGTGTGATGTTCTACGGGGAGAAGTGTATTCTATGCACGTTTTCTTAATTCTGGAATGCCCCCCCCCTAAACCATATATATGCTGAATTCTGAGTACAGAAAAAATGAGGGTTTTTTTTGGCAAGAATGGTTAACAAAACATTCACTCCGATGTAATGAAATATATTTTCTAAGGCAAGTCAGCTATACATTTGTGTTCTTATCCCTCATCATGTCCTTCGTGAAAGAATATACTTCTGCAGCGACAACATGAACGATAATTCGAATAAATAAGTTTCCCACTGAACTCTATGAGACGTGCGCAAATGATGAAATTGCATGTATATCTACAAGTACAACAGTACATCTCAGTATTCACTCAATGAATAAGGGAAACTGGACAAAAAACGTGTTCCACATGGGGGCCATTGACCCAGAAGTTGAGGTACAATACTTGCTACAGGTTGTTTAGATTTATACATTACAAATGGTAAATAATACATTACATACCATTGTTACAATTAATATTTCCTTTGGGATGCTCGGTGTAGTCTCTAATGACATAGAAACAGGTATACAGCAAAAATATTTTATTTGGGACAATCTTTTGTATCGATTTTAATCGTTTACTCTCATCTGGCAGTGTTGTAAAATAATGTAATACACGTACTGTATGTGAATTTGTAATGACCTCATGATACTATTACGTAATTTGATGAACCTTCGTTCAAAAATTAAAAAAGCAATTTCAATATAAATTTAAAGTATTTGTAAACAGAAAATTATTTATTTTATTTTATTTTATTTTGATTTTGTGTGGAAAAATATGATTGTCATAATTGTAAAATAATAGATATTGCATTTTAATAATAGTATACAGTATCGAGGTACAGTGTTAAATTGTCAATTTTCACAATATTTTAAAATGTATTGAAATGGGAGGAAAGAATAAAAAATAATATATCAGAAATAATGTAAAGAAACTAATGAAGATCATCTAATAAATCATTAAAAATGGGCACAAAGCCAGACGCAAACGTGATCAGAATTTCATGTGATATTTGAATGCTACATGGATAATTATTTTCAATAGCAAGACTATGCCTAAATATCTGTACTTTGGGACTTGCATTGATATCACGCTAGTATCAACTTCACTAGGTAAGAGGCAATAGTTTTAAATGCTACATGTAATATGTGTGCATTATCTAGTGTCAGGCGATCATGAAAATAGTATTAATGTGAATCAAAGTAAAATAAAACAAAAATTATCGATAACGATACTACCAGTAAAAAGCATAAAGTACCCATCTTTCAAATATCTACAGTCTCACAACGCACGTAGCTGTGCGCATCCACCCCTTACTGCAGCAGTTCTCATCGCAATTATGAGCTGCCGCTGGAGGGGCTAATGGTGTCTCGATAAAGTTGCTCTCGCGGACGAACCAGAAATTTGCATCCGCTGAATGGATGTTTCCAGGCCGTTATTGAAATAGTCTGCCCGTTCTCAACTGCGCCTGCATGCCTCCGGGCCAATGGCCCGTTACAACCGACCCTTTCCAACTTTCCCTGTTAGGACTCCCCTCAGCCCTTTGTGCTTTCTAAAGGTCCTGCGCCCTTTGGGATCGTACAGAAATGTATTCATATTCTTGTAATTAACTACCGGACAAAAATTAAGGCATGATAAGAACTTTCGTAATGTATTTCAAGTAGGCTAAGCATTGTATTTTTATTGTTGGGAACTATTGCTGAAAATGTTAAAACATTACATCAGTTAATAATGGATATTTTAATAATACATTACGAAACTAAATAGTATGTAGTGGTGCTATTACCACTTCTTATTAGCACAGATTTTCAAACCACAAATGGCACTGATTTTCTCGTACTCGTTTCTCTCTTGATCTCTTTAGTCTAGGCTAGATATTCCCTATTGTGTATACGACTTTCCATCTGCTTTTTATTAGCGCCAAAAGTCTTTTTTTCACATTTCCTTAACTTTTCTGTTCCCTAATAGTAGAATTGAAAATTAAATATTAAAATATTACACAATAGAAAAATATACTTGTATGTGCAAATTTTCTCTGATATATTTTGAGTCGTTTTTGAGAAAATGTTGTTTGAGCGTTACTGAAAATGCGTAATTTTGAGCTCCTTTTTACAGAATACAAATTTTCATTCAATTTCAATACTTTCTCATTGATACGTAGGACCGTAGAAAGACGAGAAAGTAAAAAGGAGAGAACTCATTAGGTACAGTCATAATAATTAATGAAAGTAAACTAGTGATGCTACAAAAGCATATACTTTTTTGCATTATTTCTATCTGCTTTGCTGTATTATACTTGTATATAAACCTGAAAAAGTGTTATAACTAGCAAAAATTCTTTTTTGCACCGAAACCCAAACACAGATCTTCAGAGTTAACTTGCCATCACTCATACAATACGCCACAGAAGCGCGGTATGGGTCAAACTCGAGCCAGTGCTTAAAAATGTAAATGCTTGATTCATGTAAAGTACTCTCAAAAATCAAACTATCCGCTTAAAACTCCGAGACCCCAGATTTCATTCCGATCGATCGGGGAATATCAATTTTGGAGAAAATCGACTGAACGGTTTAGGCGCTAGGTTAGGTTCAACGATGAATTAACCACAGACGAACGGAGATGTTTTCGGTAGGGCGAGAAAGAAATAAGCAAGATTTGTAACTATTTTTCAATATTGCTTCATTTCTTGTGTTTTATTAGAAAAAAACACAATCAACCATTTTGCCTGAAATAGTTGCTTAATAATCCAAGATACATTGCAACAATTTATTTTAATTTAATAATTTGGTTCTGCTCTCATTCTTCTGATCCATTATTTCCCCCCGTAGTTGAGTAGTATTTATGAACGCCCCAGTAATCTTCTGATATTTCTTGAATGACACTCATTTCAGATCGAAGATAAGAAGAAAGCCTGCATTATGTCCCCTGGTCTTCTCAGGACAAGTGATCACAGCTGTGGTTGTGATTGTCGCTCAATGTATTGTTGGACGTGGGTTTATTGATGAACCTTAGATGGTTAGATAATCGTGGTGGATAAATAATAACAGTAGATCAGTGAATACAGCTAATAATATTTTCAAATGTATGTAGGGATTTATGTTGTGATTTGAGAAATAATTAACGCCATAGTCATTTGAAGAATAATATGTCTTACGAGGTATTTGAACCACCAGATTTTGACGTATTCTTATTTACAAGATATTTTAGGTACACTATGTTCATTTTCACCAATTTTTTTCAGCCTTTATAAACTGCTTCTTGAACAGTGGACATTATGTTGCGATTATGTGACGTACAATTTCAAAACACTTTCATCAACATCAGGAATCTGGCACTTCACCTCTTTCTATCCATTGCTATGAAGTTCTGTCTCTTCTATTTTTGTATAAGTTGATAACATACTTGTTTCATTCCTTGTTCCAACATATCTTACTGATTTGTTAATCTTGTTTTTACTGTTCCAAGCATTTCAACGTTTTTTTGCTTAGTTCAATTGTTTCACTTCACGTCTCGTCATAGTGATTGCAAAACTGCGAATGGGTTTGTAACAAGGACAGGTAAACAGGTACTCAGTCTCCAAAGACGTTCCGTTTTGTGGACAATTTTAATAACAAAGAGCAAGTACTCCGACTTTTCAAAGAGCCACGTCGTCTAGCACTTCTACATGGCGTCTTCTGTTTCCCAAAATGGATTTTAGACAAAGCGAACCACACTCTACAAATAACAAGGGGCTACGAGAATTGTTAATCTCCTTAAGTGACAAGTCACTCGATAGAGAGAATATGTTATTTTAATGAAGTGCTTCTCTTCACTCGTTCATCACTCGGCTGCGTACATTTGCAGAGCGCAGAGTGATCCGGTCAATGTTTCAAAAGCTTAAGGTTTATTTTGACTAAAAAAATACACGAACGCAGTTAACCCCCAGCCCACGCGGCGACGGGGACACGGTCGATATCATCCAATTTAATGCACATCAACTAATTTACCAGTTCCGTAATTTATTTCTATGTAACCGTCATTAAAAAGATACAAAAATTAAAATTAAAATGGTGCAGAGGGCGCATTGGCCGCCACTTGGTCGACCACACGTCCTCGGGAGGGCTACAGGAGGAGGAATTGGTGGACGTGGAATGGAGGAGGAGGACGTGGCGAAGAGGAGGGAAGACGGGGTTGACGTAGAGGAGCACGTGGAGGATTATGGCAAGAATACAAAGTCTAGAAGTATGTCGAGGAGGATGAAAAGTGGAATGGAGACTAGATGGAAAAGAAGAAAACAAGAGAACGAAGAGGAGAACACCAAAGAGACGGACAGAAAGATCGATGAGGGGAACGAGGATGACAAGAATGAAAATTAATACAAGAAGCACAAAACAGGAGGAGGGGAAAGAGGGGTGGATGATAAAGAGGAGGAGAGGGGAGGAAAACAACAAGGAGAGTGAGGAGGATGAGAAAGATGTAAATGCGGCGGTCGGAGACTTCCAGAACTCGACCGGATGTCACTCGCCCATCCCGCGCGACCTCACCGCACTCGCCCACACTCGCGACGTGAGGGTGCAGCCGATTACGCGCATGCATAATCATTAGACTATTAGTCGCCCCCCTCACGCGCCCCGCGCGCTCCGCTTGCCTCCCCCCCCGTCATCCCCTTCGCCTTGCTCCCTTCCCCACGCGCTTCCCCTCCGCCCCAGCCGGGCGCCCGCCACCGAACCAACGCCGCGCAACAAAGACGCGAAACGACGAAATAAAAAGCAGAAAAATGAGGAGCGTGGAAAGAGAGGATAAAAATTGCGGGCGAGTGAGGCGGGCCGGTGTCGCGCAGGGGGGGGGGTCGGGGTAGACCGGGGCGGGCCATGTCGAGCCAAAAGCTGAAGTAGGTGCCAATATTTAGCACATCCCATGGTATGCGGTAACAGAGTCCATTCAAGTCTGCTGTGGTACCTTTGTAACAATGTCATTTGGACTTATTAGTCATTCGAGTGGGATGATTGATTGCGCTCGGAATCGATGCGTTGGCAATCGTGCGGCGCGTAATCAACACAAAACTAGCCAAGCGCTTTGCCCGCCCACTGAGGCGCCCGGCTGTCGCACGCCCCCCCCCGGTACAGCGAACGGCGAACCATGGAAAATGTGCTCTCCAGGTCAGAATGGTAGGATCGCTAAGTAGGACAAAAAAAATTTTTCATATTGATGTACGATGCGCGGAAAAAAAACGTGGAACGATGTTGGAATCAGCATTCGAAGTTAGTATATAAGCCTTATTTCACTTAGTCAGCTCGCACGGCGCCTGTTCTGGGAAATTAATTTCGTCCGATGTGTATTGAGTGCTTGCGATTACGAGTCTGTTGCGGGCTCGCTCGCGCCGCCCGCCCGCCGCCTTGTCCCACCCGCCCGCGAAAACAACGCAAAAACAACAGGTGTTCGGCGCAAGGCGCGTCCGCAGGCCGGGCCGGATTGCGATCTTGGAACAATGGCCCTCGTCAGGCGCGTGTTGTGGGAGCGCGCGCGCATGGCGCCACTGGCGACGCGCCAACGGCGCTGCGTGCGGAGCGCGCCACGTGGCCGTTCGAGCGGAGGGAAACTCATCCACTCAATGCTCCGGTTATAGAGGAATTAACTGTAAGAAGGGACCTCATTGGGATGTCCCAAAACAAGTGAACGTCATGCAGGGCGATGATATTACAAGAGGTAGTGATGAAGCCGTTTACAAATGAGCTAACTATAAACGAACGCACTGACAAAATGAGTGCAAGAACCTGACTTGCAGTTATATTGCCAGCAATGGGCCAGAAGTAGCTGTTAAAGCGGTCCCTTCTTTTAGTAATATTTCTACACAATAGGAAGTCCTTTCAAGATCACGAGCTGGCAGGAGAGGTGAGCATCTCGTCGAATCGTAATCATCGTTACGACTTAAATTTTTGATACTAAAAGCTCCCGAATAAGTGATAGTGTACCCCTCATTTTGCAGCTCGTGATCTTAATAGGGATTCATGTTTTAGTCGAAGCAAAGGGATGTAGGAACGAGAATTAACTTACTAGAGTTCGTTGGCACTTTGTTCTGAGCAACTGGTCTGACATTTAAAAGTAAATTTCTTCCAATTGCTCCGCAGTGGCGATGCATCCCCGAATACCCCGGTCCATGACAGTCTTTTGACGAAGTCAATTGACAGACTTTTTCCCAAATTTAGCTTTATTAATTACCATTTCCTCTACTAAAAGAAATAAATAATCCGTTAAAATGTCATAATACAGTCAGATGTCAAATTTTCTGTTGAGAGAAAAAAAAAATTTTTTTTCGAAAGTACGTATCTTGATTGTGTAATCTTGTTTACTTACTGTAGCGCAATAATTATATTATTTTCCTACGTTCAGGTTAGGAGGTTTAACTCAAATATATTATTGGGTGATACAATAGCTGTATATAATAATTGTTGACCTGTTGATTAATTTCTCATTATATAAAAAAAATAATTGAACCCCCCATTCAGACATATTCCTGCCCCTTGGCAAACATTTTGTTTCTACAAGCACTAATTAAAAAGAAAATAGTCATGAAATAGTAATAATTAGTAAATAGTATCAACATAATTCAAATCTTGGTTGTTTTACCAAACAAAACTGGCTAACTTGTTCACAAATGACGCCACTATACACCGCCTCGCACCGCATCAGCTTGCGCTTGTTTACCCCTTCCTGGTTTTGGAAGTATAGTGAGAGCAGAGCCAGCGGTAGCTGTCAGTGCTTGCAGAAGAGACCTGGCTTCCTAGGCAAGCAAGTTTCACATGTAGCTGCGGTTAGACATGTCTAATCTAGGGATTGACGTTTCTTGTGCACGAATGGAGACTGAAAGAAAAACATATGTTTTAGGGACGATTGAAAAGTAAAGAAACAAACAGTTCAGATTTTCATTAGATGTTTATAACACTACAAACTTCTTGACTTAAAAGGATGTTTTATAAACTTCTTCTCAACATCCAGACTGGTCTATCTTTATGCTAAAGAAATCTGTCAAGGTGGTGAAAGGAAACTAACTCTATCAACTTACATTATTTAAATTTTCTTCTACTTCTTCTTTTTCTTCACTCCAACGATTAGGCGTCTGCTTGTTTCGGCCTCACAGAACTTATTTGTTTCTGTGAAACATTTCATTAATAAAAGATTAATCTGGCAGTCTTACGAGGGCTGAGTAGATATAGCCGGATGTGGAGCTACCACCATTAAGTTTCTCAACTTGCGTGTTTTATTTTGAGTTACCTTCCCTTAGTCATAATTGCCTTTACTGCGGCTTTGAGCCCTGACCATCCCTCCAATAATAAATTGAAAAGTATGGGAAGGAATAACTTGAGATGGGTATCAGATTCAAGCTACTTGATCCATCCGTTGGTTTCTGGGAATGGTAAGGAAGAATAGGAGTGAGTAGGGAATCAATCACTTCTTACGTTAGAAGGCAAAATCTATTCATCTAAAACGTCCGGACACCACAAGGGGTTATTAAAGTTTTATTTTTACATAAATATATAACAGAATACTTTTGTAAAATAATAATTCGTTTTGCATGAAAATACGATATTATTTTCATTTACTCAAATGGCAATTGTGAGAAAAGTTTTTAGCTTTCAAATTAATCAAAAATCGAATTCGAAGCCGTGTTACGCCATTTCGAGTCCACGTCGTGTCGCGTTAGCAAAAAAACAAGAGATTTTAAATATCCTTGTATATAAAAGCATAGATGTGGTATGAGAAACCAATGTGTTAAATGTTTCAAATGTTAAAAATTGAATTGTTTTACCACAGATATTTCAGAAAATATTTTTTGGAACCATTGACAACTGCTTATGCTGTTATTGGAATACAAATAAACCTACGTCTTAAAATTATAAAAAAGTACTTTGGTCGATTTCTTGGACTACCCATTTTCCTTAATTGCCAATAGTTCATCGTCGTAGTATGCATTGTAAAATTGTTTCAAAATATGTGTTAATAGTCTTTTGAAACATTTAAAAATTAATATTTTAAACTGCACATGTTCGTTTAGAAAAAAACTTCTTGAGGGCGGAGCTTGACATAGAAGCATTAAGGGAATCGTCCCCGTAAACAGTTTGACCTCTCTCCGCCTGACTGCCCGTCAACGAGTTGGCAAGTGGGTGGATGGACATCAGTTGCGGTCATCTGATGTCAAGCGATGGAAATCCTCTGTGTATCACGAAGGCGTTCTTGAAGAATATTGAATTGATGCCTTATTTTTACGTGGCGAGACTCGGGCCATCAGGCCCGCTCTTCCGTCTGACCACACAAATTTCGCTACGCTCCTTTCACCAACTAGCAGAGAAAAGAGGTATTTCTTGGGGGAGAAACTGGCGAGTTGAATTTGGCTCAGAGGCGTCATTTAGGCTTGAGGATCTTTGCAAGTAAATCTACTAACATGGGACAGCCGGCTTTACTTCTCCGAAGGAAGGCGTACGAAGGATTTTTTTGCCCTCAAAAATCCACGGCTTCGATCAGTTTTGAACCCGCCAACTTGGGTACAACGGTCCGGTACGCTAACCGTTTCACCATCGCCACCGCGTGTGGTTAATATTAACTCCCAATGACATCGAATGCGTGGTGACATCACATTGAATGATCGAGGTTTGATTGATTGATTGATTAGTGATTCCGGGCGCATCAACTTTAAGGGCACCATTAGTCTCGTAAGGGTAGTAGTCTACGTGTTTTTCTAGAGAGGTGGCGGTGATCTTTCCCCGTTGGATGGAGAAGTCTGACAACGACCTACGGCGGCTACAGAGGTTTCCTCAAAGGTATCTCCCACCAGTGAAGCAGTGCTCCAGTCGGGACAAGCTCTAAGCTCCAGACCAGTCTCCCGGCATGTGTGGTGCATGATAGTGTAAGTGTATGTATGTGAGTGTTAAGAATAGGACTAGGAGATGCATGATAGTGTAAGTGTAGTGCATGATAGTGTAAGTGTGTGTATGTGAGGGTTAAGAATAGGACTAGGAGATGCATGAAAAGATCATGCGCGGTTCATGGCCCGATTCTTAGGGTACTGCTCCGGCATCCGCCTGGTGTAGATAGGTGAAACCACGGAAAACTACCGATCAGAGCCGCCGGTCGCTAGAATTCTCCTCCAGTCAGCGACTGGACTCGACACAGTTATCTAGCTAGTGCCGAAAATCCTGCCGCTGTAGGGACATGAGCCTATGACCTCCCGGTCGAAGTCACTGCAGTTACATCTATTCTTGCCCTGAGATACGTCTCCCGGTACGAACGAGGGGATGTGTCCTGGCTGCAGTCGATGATTGTGGACGGGGATTAGCTATCATAAGAATTTAAGCTATAAAATTATTTTAAATTTTCCTACATTCCATATTTTCGAGATCGATTTTAATGAAAAGCCGGGGGAGAATTTCAATCCTATTCCGCTTCTGTATACAACCGAAACTGAGCAATGCGTTTTTTTTCTTTACTCACAAATTTGATTCATTTTTGCTCACTCCCGGCGTCCCCTCCTTCACCTCAGCATGCCATGGGCCTCGGCTCGGCGCCCCTAAACCCCGAGCCTTAATCCTCCCCAGCAAAGGCGCGTGATCGGGGGTCGGGAGAGGGGGCGGGGCGGCTCCAGTGGCTGCGGTCGCACGGTCACGTGCGGTGGTGGCGGTGGCGGCGCCTGCCCGGCAGGACGCCGGTTCGCGCCCCGGCAGCGCCACCGCGCGTGACGTGACCTGCATGCCCCACTTCCGCCGCTCCCCAGGCGCCGACACACGACACGCCGGCGCGCCGCGCTGCAATCTCGAGAGTTCGTGCGGCGCTACCCAATAGAAAGACAGCTACTCCGCGTACTTCCTGGAGGACAATAATGTCGATAACTTCCGAATATGACAGAGTGTATTATTAACACTCAAACTTCTCATTTGGTCATAGTACTAATTTATTTTACATGTTCAATAAATGACCATACAAACAGACCATATTTAATTTTTCACAACTTTCAACCCCAAATTAGTGCTTTCTTCAGGTGACTATACCTATGAAATGAAATAATGACTATTATATAATGACAATGATAAAAAAACTATTACTAAACTACTTTTTAACAAATTACGTATATTTTTATATTAATAAATACCTCTTTGATATTTAATTTCTATGGTCGTTGGTTCAATATTTAAAAGAATTTTAACTGACAAAAATACTATAGTCTAGTACTTTCTCTCACGTGACAAACATTACCTCTGAGCGGTACAGTCATTTTCCGTGAAAACCACCACTTTCCACAAAATATTTTGTATTGGTACAACATTTAATTTTTGTTATAAAAATTTAAAATATACAATCGAAGCTTTAAAATTTAATAGATACGAAAAAAGTATAGGTATACATGAAGAAACAAAGAATGCAACGAAATTTAGTACTTTTAGAATTGCTTTGAAGCACCTTTATTTACGCAGACATTTAATCATTTAATATATTTTTTTAAATCAAACAAACTTAAGACCTTTTTTTCGAAGGTAATTGATCTTCATCTTCAGGTTCTTTTCCAATTTTTTTATTTGTTTATGATAATTAGTTCATGATATAATTTTAATTTCGTGGTTGTAATTGAATAAAATATATGTAATATTTCATGAGTGTCTGAAATATCAAATCATTTTTTTAAATTTATAAGAAAGTCAGTCTTATGCTCACTGAATAATTTTTAAATTTTCTCTCAAAACAGAAATTTAGAACCGATTACATCTCAATTATTCCTTAAAAATGTTCATCCTGCTTTCAACTTGACACTGAATAATGAAAATACAGAGCAAAACCTCTGGCTTTCCGCGTTCGAGTTCCAGCAACACGTTACTATAACACTTTATTATTTCACCTGACAATCTAGGTAATATGGTCTTTGCTTACAGGATGTTGCTTATATACAACGTAATCTTGATGGAAAACGGGTTTATCTTGAGCGGAGCCACTTATTTCGTGAACAAAGACATACTTTGTTCACCGGTTGTCTTGTGAACTAGTATCCCTATAACATTTTTACTAGTGAAAATATATTATTGGCTAAACATATTTCTTTACTTAACACTATTTTTTAGATGTGTATCTTTCTTGTATAACGACAATAAACCTTCATAAGTAAAATGAATGTGTATCTCTGAGATTTCAAAAAAGTTCCATTTTGTAATCTCAAATGAGACATTTGGATATTAAAAATATCTGACATACAGTTGAGATTATTGGCCTTTATATAAAGACGTGTAGTAGCATCGATTATATTCCAACTGATTTCAAGAACAAGAGATAAATGACACTATTGACTTGTACTTACTGCTTGTGTCACTCATTTCGTATAAACGTTTAACATTCCATTTCTCTTAGAAAAGGTTTTATATCGCTTTCATCCGAGTGACCATCAAATAGAATAAAACGATACCGTGAGATGTTCTTTTTTCTGAATTAAGAGTATCAATATTTGAATCTACTACTTCAAATATTTTATTCTGTATTGCAAAAAATCCATATAATTCTTGTCTACAGTTTGCTTAATAAACAAATTAGCGTCGTAAATACTTAAATTTCATCAGGAATGATGCATTTTTATATATCACTATCCTTGTACGTAGACATTTAGGCCCTTTATACGATTTACAAATGTCTATTTACTAATAACTTCATGTTTCTTTGAGATTCGTGATGAAGTGTGCTGGACTGCACGTGACGAAATTATGTTTAGGAAAAAAACATTTTGATGATAGATTTTGAGTATTATAATTTTAGAGTTTAAGCATTCGCTGAAGATTTAAATATCTTCTGAGAGATTGCTGTCCCACTCATGAATAAGTATTTAAAAGCGCATTTCTCTTTTAATTCATTTCGCGTGTCTCTGCGAAGTCTCTATATAAGCGGTAAGGTCGTGACGATTTGTCAGCAGCGGGACAGCTGTCAAACGAAGCGCCCCTGAACGTTCTTGGGAAGTCATAATACGGCCGTTATCTCGGCTCCCTTCTCGCGCACCCTAGCGTGCGCGCGCGTCGAGGGTGCCTGCCAGTCGTTTCGCGCCTCCCACGCACCCACTTCCGCCCTCGCCCGCCCCAGCGCCGCCGTATCGCCGCCCCCGCACCACCGCGCATCCCCACGCCCCCACCGGGAGAGGTGGCTCTGGGCGTAAACCAATCACTGCGGGAGGTCATAGTTTCGAGTTCCAACTGTGGTAGGATTTCCACTCTAGCTAGAATAGCTAGGTCCAATTTAGTCGCTGTCTGGAGGAGAATTCTAGCGGCCGGCTGCTCTGATCGTGGTTTCTCCGATCAACACCAGGCGAATGCCGGGGTAGAAGAAACGGACCGTGCGCAATCTTTCCTTCCTCTTTTCCTACCCTCACGCCTTACTTATATACACTTGTGCGTACGTGCACTACATGAACACACATATCGAGAGACCGCTTGGGGTCCTATCTCGGCTGGTGGGAGATAGCTGGTTGAGGGAAGCTTCTTTAGCCGAGCGTAGGTCAGCGCCAAATCTCAGCACCCAGAGGGGGAAGATTTCGCCACTTTTCAAGGAAAAGACATGCCCACCACTTTCGAGACTAATCACCTTAGCAGCTGAGCTCGGAATTACTAATCAATTAATCAATAAAAAACAAGCTTCGCGCTGACCTTCCTACCCCCGCGCAGCCCAGGCGACGACTTGATGTCTCCCTCTCACCACCCGCGCACCGTCCCTTCATGTCTCTCGCCCCTCCATCGCTCCGTCTCGACCCCGATGATTTGCCGCACTCCCCAATCACATTCTCATCGCTGCTGTTCCACCAGCTCCTTTCATGCACTGCTCCTTCTCACCGCTCTGACACCTTCGATACTGATAGGACAATCACGCCACAAACATCGCTGTACCCCCTGTTGCATTTTCCCTTCCAGTGTTCTCTTTCCCCTCTGAAGCAGATTGCTTCGCGGCGCCTATACAGCTCGTGTCAGGGCCTTTCGGAAGTCACTGCCTCTTCCAAACCTCATTCCCGCTCTCGAAACCTCAATGTCTCCACCGCACCCTTGGCCTCTGGGCGCTCTTTCGCACGCGCATCCCACTGCATGTGCACCCGCCCCACCTCTCCCCGCCCTGCCCCCGCTCCGCCCCGCTCGCTGGCGTACACGGGATAACCCGTTTACCGGTGGCTCGGGCGCGAGTCCATAAACACGTCCAGGCGAGATGGTCGTGGCGGCGGCGGAGGGCGGCGCGCGGGCGGCGGCGGGGCGGGGGGGCGGGGCGGGGGCGCGCGGCGGT
>BOPP01000062.1:5215090-5241275 GCA_017312745.1 Gryllus bimaculatus
TCTGCCTCCGCCTCCGCCGCCGCCGCCGCCGCCGGGAACTCATTTCCACCTCGGGATTAGCCCGCGCGCCGGCCCCGGGGGAAAAGTCTTCGGGTCGTATGTTCATTTGTTTATAAGCCACGGGAAATTGGGGGGAGGGGGAGAACGGGAGGGGCGTGGCACTTCCCCGCCTGCAGGTCTTCGCGTCAAGGCGTAGATCCCCGTTTGCAGGCGGCAATTAATCTCTCGACCTGAACCAGACGCAAGGCCGGTGGTCAGGGGGAGAAAAGAACAGCGAAAGCTCCTTAAACCAAGGTATTTCTTTATTATGTTGCCAGAACCTAATCCTTATGGCCATACCTGGAATAAATGAATGAATGATGTGATGGATGTTTGATTAAGAGAATACGTGAATGTTTATGGAACAAAGTTTTCCACACACACGCCGAAACGTTCACAGGCGACTGTGGCTACAAAAGTACCGCGCCAGCCTCGGCGACGAAATTCACGTGCCAGTTCACATGGTAGCCTGAGTTGTGAATTAGATTTAGTGACAATGTGTTCGTCCACTGATGAAGAATATTCACTTATTTAACTGTTCGAGCAAGACTTAGTACATATTCCAAGCAAATGTGGTATGGCTTTTCTCTACTTTTAATTTCCATCAAATATCTTTTTAGGAAATGGAGGAAATACAATAGGTTCATGATATTATCCTGAAAAAAATACGGCAATTTTTTTATTTTTATGCTGCAATTTCTAAAAAGCAGAAACACTTTTACATCAGAATGACTAGTGGCATTTGTTTTATCAAATTTTGAATCTCATCGCAGACGATATAAAAAATATGTCACTAACTTAACTATCATGGAGCTAGTATGCCTGAGAACGACATTAGATTAGTTAAAATATTTTACCGGTTCCCCATTTATGGCCACGCCTTTTTTGCCCTGTGACTGGCTTTGGTTAGATAACGGGCAATATAAAAAAAACATGATAGATTGTACGAACAAATGGAAATCTATGAAATGTTTTGATCTGCTGTAATCCCAGGAAATGTAAAGTATATGATAGTGATTATGACGAAGTTTAAATCGATCAACATCTACCGCTTGTTTATTAGTTTATATCTATGATTAAAAATAATTGTAATTCAACTACTTTTCACTAAAGAGAATTCTGAATTGTTAGAAGCACACATGGATTAAAATGAAGACATCGTATCTCGAATAACAGTCATTTAAAAGAGATGAAAACAACTTTCATGGTTGCCTAGTAACTCACGTGTTACTTTTCCTTCTTTCTTTCTTTTTTTCTTTCTTTCTCTCGAGTACTCTACAAGGACATTATTGTCCCATGGGCTTATTATGCGGTAATAAACGTTCGTCCTAATTATGCATTAACTGTTATAGATAACCATAAGTAACCAAAAGTAGTTACTTGTAGAGCACACATAGCGTGCTAAAGGTTTAATTTTTAGCACTAGTGCTGAAAGTGAGACGGTACTCAAATGTTGAGGTATAACTGCGAATGCGAAAAAGAAAAAAATACTTTCATCTGACCGCATCTGCTACTACTGACGTAATTTAACATAGTACATAATTAAGTGATTTGCAATATTGAATTGAAATAAAATTAAAGTTAGTAATGCTGTCTAAAAATTGTGTATGACACACGTGGTACATTTAGTTTTATTTTGCTCGTAGGGTTGCGACACAAGGTCGATAGGCTTATACGCAAAATGAAATACCCATTGTACCACTCGTATCATACATAACTGTTATTTTTTTGATAAGAGTTTTTCATTTTCAGTCGCAGATATCCCACACCCTAGCAACGCCAGGGGTGATAAATGCTGATCTTTGGCAGTAGTCAGCTTTTATTCTTACTTCGGTGATGGTAGCTTCGGAAAGGTGAAAAGTGTTCCACAAATGTATAAACCTTATAATGAATGATCTTGTCAAGCAAAATGGAGATTAGTAGCCGTTATCAAAAGCTGAGTAAACTACAAGTTTTCAAAATGTAAGTTTCAAAGTAGTTGCGAAAGCAATTTCATTTAGTAATCGTTTCACTGAAACACTTTGCTTTGCTAGTAGTGAAGATTGTATTCTAGGATAAGCTGAAGGCTGAAGTATCACTGTATCAGTTTTCTTGTAAGTTTTATCCTTTAACACTTAATTTTGTCAAATTTTGAGGCATAAACACATGCGCGTGATGTAATCCATCCCAATATTTACGGCTTCATGAACTGAAAATAGTAGAACATTAATTCTCAATATTTGCATTAAACTACGCTGAACTCCCTATGGATGAATACAATGATGACCTTTTATTGGTAAAATTCGGCTTTGGTAAGTGTTTTAAGGGGAAAAAACAGGCGTTGTATCCTGTAACATCGAAACAAAACGCATTAAATTTTATATTTTTAACTTAATAAATGGTTTTAAATACTTTTACGGTGTATAGAAAGCGGAATAATAAATAGAGCAATTTTGTGCATTTTTTGTATATATTTATTGGTACTTATTAAAAATAAAATAGCATTTAAATGATCTAATATAAGTATATGCTCCAAACAAAAGGGTTTTTTTCTAAACGAAGTTAAATGTAAAATTGTACCTATAAACGTATACTAACATAATATTTAATGTATGTACAGTAATAAGGTCTTAAAAACTGTTTGAATGTATGTTTCATTTACTGTAATATTGGAATAACATTTTCAATCAGTACAGAGTATTGATATTCAGATGGGCTGTCGGAGCAATTATACAGTGGCATACCTTTCGCAGTAGTAGAGTGAGTGCTCCTTACATATTAGTGTTGGAAACAAATAGTCATAAAACTACTTACAGAGTAGTATTATCTGACAAAGAAACGCAGGAGGGGCAAAAATGAGTAGTGTAGTATCATCTTACAACGATTACAAGAAACGGGAACATTAAGCTGATGACTAGTTATTGCGATTGTAGGGATAAACGTTTGATAAAAAGAACAGAAAGAAACAAGCAGAAACACACGCACGGGGTAGAATCCTTTGAGCCAATAATTTATAGTCTTTAAAATGCCACTGTCTTACAGAACATTAATGAAATTCGTTGACTACCCAGCAGGACTACAGTCAGGAAGCTACGGGAAAGTAGAGTGTACAAAAAGATTATTTCACCCCAGCTCGTGAGTGTAAGTATTACGAAAAATAGTCAAACAATTTTTTAGAGCCCGCACAAGATATCTGTGCACTCGATTACTGTTAATGACTGGAAAAACGTATTTCAACGGTCGTCGAGGGTACAGAACGCTGCACAAAGTGAAGTATGTTATGAATTGGTCTAGAAGGTAAAATGTCAAGACACTGTCGGTTGTATCCTTAGCTAAATTTATTAAGCTAAGGTGTTCCTTAAGAAAACATCGCGTTAGCACGCGGGTTCAGCGGATCGAAGATTTTCCTCGCAGAAAGTAAAGCTAACCGTTCCACTTCTTGCAATATGGAAATTAACATGGAGCCCTTCTAGTATATTCTCACGTAATGTGTTGAAGTAATTTGTATGTAAATTAATTTCGCCTTTTGGAGAGGAAAGTCAATTGGAAGGAAGAAGACTAGTTCAAGCTCAGGGACATGTATTTCGTTCAAACTTCACTCTAAAAAATCATAATTTATTTCGTGTAGTTTTCGTATTGAATTTTGTGGTACTAAGAATTTTACTATACTGACATTTGGGTACACTGATGCATCTCAAAGATTCGCAATATATTTGATATTATTCTTACAACTGCTTTATTACATTTCTAAAATACATATTAACCAATTTGAATATACTATTATTTACAAATTTTATTTCGGAGTCATTCCATGTAGCATTTGTAGAGAATGTAGCAAATTGTCGACAATTTTCAGCGTCCTCCCGTGTCCCCGTCAATTCCATTTTTTCATCCCCATTCACTTCATTATCCTGATGGCAGTCATTTACACATTGTATCACTCATTTGCCTCAGTGAATTGAGCAATTGAAGGGTTCCTTCCCAATCTACTACAAATGAAATTATACCGCTTTTCATGATTGAAATCTAAGGAAGGTTAACGAGTGTGGAATTATTTTCATTACTTCATTTTATGTTGTCTGGTGGTTCCCCGGATTACAGCGTTTCTGAACACAACTTCTAGTTTTCCGTTTGATAGCCAAACATATTATTTATCTACGTGTGCTTCGTCAAGTCTCGCGCATTATTTGCCTCAAACGGCCCGCTGTTCCTTCCCATCCTCCAATCCTTCTCCTCTCGTCTGGGTTCTCCCCCAGCGCGCGCATACCGCTGGCCCCAGTCCTCTCCAGCGCTAATCAGACGACTGCTCGGAATACCGAATGCGGCAACTTCATCCCCCGCAGGCAGCGGAAAAAGGATTGCGGACCTTCCGCCCCCGCTCCCCAATATCCCTCCCCCGGCCCTCCTGCGGCCGGCGGCGCGGATTCCGCTCGCCTTCGATTCATCGCTTTACGGCCGCTCGGCCCTCAGCCGCCTGGCCGGGCGGGCCCAAAGCTGGCGAAGCCGCCGCCCGCCTCCCTCCTCATTCACCCTATGCGTCCTCCTCCGCCTCAACCGCCAGCACCACCCCCTAGCCAGCCGCCTGCTTCCCGTTTATCTCCGTGCGCCACCGCTTTCGCTGCTTCTGCATACCACTTCCCGCAAGCGCCCCCCGCCACCCGCGCCCCGAACCCCCACCCCAACCCCCGAACCCCACGCCACGTACCGCCCCTGCCGGTCCCCGTCGCTCCCCGCCGCCACCCCACGCTGAAACACGCCGCCCCCAGCCGACCCTCCCACTCCCGCTGAACCCCGCCGCCCACCCGCCGTTCCCCGCCGTCAGCGCTGCCTCCCTCGTCGCCCCCTGCCTTGCCCGTTCGTCTCTTTCCGTCGCTTCCCTCTCTTGCTTTCCTTCGCCAAACCACGCCGTCTCACCGCCGCTTGCCGCCGCTCGCCGCCGCCTGCTGCCACCCACTGCCCGGCCCGCGCCCGACACTTGCCCACCAGCACTGTCTACCCCTTATGTTCGGTCAATCTTCCGCGCCATCCATTTGCTACCGCCTCTACCCCCACTCCAGTAATACCTGCCGTTCCATCGCCGGCGCTTACCTCCGAGTCGCCAACGGCACGTCGGCTTTGCTCGCCGTTTCTCTGTCAACCTCATCCTCTCTGCCTCCGTTAATCTGCCTGACTTCCCCCCATGCCATGTCCGCCTGCCGCGGAGCCGCCGCGGCGCGGCGACGAGGCGGCCGGATGCAGGCATTAAAATGGATCTTCTTATATACGCAGGCGCCTCTGTCTTTAATGGCCATCTGGGGTCCGCCCCGTGCTGTTTTGCGGGGTCGAAAATAGGCATATCGAAAAACAATCCTCGCCGTCCGCGCGCTCGATTTTACGAATTCAAAATTCTAGCGAGACAAGTAAATGCTAATAATGCCGCCTATATATTTATGACGGGAACACACTGTACGCCTTTGATCCCCCCGCTGTGTATTCAAGATTCTTTATGTAAAAACGCGGCGTAGAGAGGATTCTGAATGATGAATTTTACATATCCCATGCCCCGACGCTGTGACGACCCCCGTGCGCGTCACCGCCCGCCAGCGCCCGCCCCGCGCCTCCCCCCCCAGCACCTCCGGCAGTATGTGGTGCATAAAACGCGAGTCCCCGCGTTAGTTGGTGCCTCGACCCCTTTTAATGCCGGATTTCATTATTTATTTTTGCCTTACAACATTTTTTAACTAATCGTGTTCAACCCAAGTCGCGGTGGATCACACGCCCCAGATTGACGAAGTCCATTATGAGCTTGTCTTCAACAAATTGCTGGCTTATACAACAGCGAGACAATTTGCGCAGCGGGTGCCTCCGCCGGCCGTCTGTCCGCGCGTCCAGCCTCGCCGTCCTCGTTTGCGCGCTGGTGTGGACGGCGCGACGAGCTCTCGCGAGCGCACATACAGAAAAATCATCGAAATAATCTATCGGGAGGCCGTGATTTCGATTTTTATAAAAAATTACACCAAGTCTCCGAAGCGAGGTGATTAGCGAACTTAGTTGGCGGCGGCGCGCCGGCGGGGGCGAGCACGTAGATGGCGGGCGGGGGCGGGGAGCGCGGACTCTGAGCGGCGGTGGGAAGGAGAAGGGGAGGGGAAGGGAGGGGAGGTAATCGCGTCAGCGCGCCCGAGCGACGCGAAGCGCCGAGAGCGGGCGGAGGCTGGCAGAGGAGCAGGAGGTGGAGGGGCGGGGGAGAGCTCATCTGCGGCCTCGGTCCGATGAACTGTAGGACTCCGACGTATTTATATACTATATAGCTATACGCGGCCGGCAGCGGGCTCCTAAACTGAGCTGGATTTAGCCGAGGGGGGATGAGTAGAGCCGCGGGGGTTTAGTTGGCAGCGGAGGCGGTGACTGCCGGTGGAAGACGTTGCAGTGATTACGGTCGCAGCACTGATTCGGATATCGCGACGCGTGGGTGGGGAAGAGGCTTGTGGCGGATTGAGTAACGGTGGAAGGAGTCTGGAAAAGAAGTAATGGTGTTATGAGAGGTGCCTTAAAATTGAACTATTTCGTGAAAAACTTCATTTTACTAGGAATTTATACAGAATACATGAAATGCATGCACTGAATCCATAAAATTTAGATTAAATTTTCGCAATACTGGTCAGTTATTAGATGTTACTATCAAATGGAACCAAATTGTGGAATGAAAAGTCACTCTTAGTAGTCTGCGTCCATGAAGTATTTTGACATTACAGCCTAAACAAATGTTTGTGACAGAAAAATGCGTGAGAGTTCCTTTTTGGTGTTTAAACTATTTTCGGAAGTGATTAAACGTTGGGAAAGTGAGTACTATCTTTTTTATACAGCAAATAATTATCTGAAAACTGTAGCCCGAAATGTGAATAACAAATATATTTAACTATTCTGTGAAAATCGCATCAAAATGGTTTAACGTTTCCTAGACAATCTCACAAACACTATTTGTTGGAACAATTGAATGAGTTTTTGTACTATGTAACTAACCCCTCAATAATATAAAAAGGCAGTTATTTTGCAATCACACACACATAGTTCAATTTTTTTGTATATAAGAAAGTTGATTTGTTAACCTATTCAACAATGACTGTAATTCAGTGACTGTAACACTTGCAATGTATGCAGCACAAGAAATAATCATTTGATTTACAGAATTCTTAGCTCCTTAATTTTTTCAATATTGATATCCAATTATTCGGATCCCAATTCCCAGACTTGTCATCTGCATGGGAAATATATTTTTTATCGTATTTCAATGTACATCTTTCAGCACTTACAGTTTCCTACTCTTCGAGTTTTTTTAACTTAATTTGTTGAATTTACGTTTTTTCTGCTGGACGTATTTTTTACTGAATTTATCGACCAAGAAATTCATTCAGTTTGTATTGGAGTTCTACTGTAGGTGTATTTGCAATATTTGTTTTAATATTCATATCAAAATAAGGTACCGGCTTAGAGCAATGACGGTTTCCAGTGTCAGTTCCTTGACTAATAGGTCTTAGATCACGAGTTCTGACGTTGGCGAATTTTCGACACTAGCTACATACGACGTAGCTCGAATTAATCGGCTGTGTGGAGGAGAATTCAATTTGCTCTGATCGGAAGTTTTTTTGTTGTTTCTCCGGTCACTATTAGGCGAATGCTGGAGCGGTTCCTTAACGAACGGGCCACGGACCGCGTGCGATTTGCCTTCATCCTTGTTCCCTCCTTTCCCTTTACCCTCACATACAAACACAAACACATTTATATGCACTGTACTACCACACATGTCGGGAGACCACTCGCGTGTTAGTTCCGACTGGGCAGGTGCTCCCCTGGCCCAGATTTTGATTTGATCACAATAAGCCATTGCTACCTGCCATGAACTGCAAGTTCTGAAACACGATCCATCGCGGTTTGCACCTTATTTCACAGCTGTTCACTATTGTGATCTACATCTGCTCCATGAGGTAGTGTTGTTGTTGGTTGTTTTTTCATTAAAAAATGTATATGATGAATCAATCGGTGTCACAATGCAACCGTGAACTCTGTGGCAGATCTCAGGACCAGAAGCTACATCTTATTCCTGTGGTAGTGTTAGTGGTATGATAAATGTGAAATAAACAAACAATTAACTTATTTCAGTAACGCAAAAAAATTGTTCATTGGATTACTTTGTGCTTTCCGCCTTCTAATTTTTGGGGTCTCTTTTATTCATGTTTATTTGCAGTTTATCGCACTAAAGAGACAGAAACTTCCCAATAAAGTATTTCTCCATGGACTCACTCTAAATATAAATAACGCAATTTCTTCAATTCTGTGAATTACTCAATTGTGAGACTACGAATAAGTTCAGACTCAAAAGTAAATAAGTAAAATAGGAGATTTCAATGGAAAATATTTGTTTGAAAAATGTTTTCAATATATTTTATTGCAGTCTTTGAATTTTAACTTCTGTAAGGAAATACATTGCAATGATTTAAAATGATTCAATATATTCCGAATTTATAAGGAGGTAGCTATCAGCAGATAATAGGAAATAAACTTTATGAAAATTAGGAATATATTGTATTTACAGACAGATGCAGTCCTATTGTTACAGTAAATTTATCTTCGATTATGATACCATTCATGAATAGATATTTTGATCAAAATGCTATTTATCTAATAATATATGACATCTGTAAAGACGAGATGTAACAGGAGCATGAAAAAATAAATACATTAAAAATTCTAAGAAATGTAGAATGTAATTCCAGGGCACAGGATTGCTGAGTTATTTTCTTTCAATTGACCTGATATTTAGAGATAATGTCTGAGAAACTTTTATAATTACGAATTCAATTTTATGTACGTAAAATATTTAACAAAAAACATATCAGCATTATTCAACATTTTACAACAAATTGAATGAATATCTCTTTTACTTCTTGTATCCTCTTGATCGATGATGATACAAATTATTACATACAATCTAAAAATAACAAAATGGTACAATTCAGTATATTTAATCCACTCCAATAACTTAGACATTTTATTCCATTCTAAACAACTCTGCTTACGTCTCAATATTTTTCTTGTTGAAGGCTGAGCTTTGCCAACTCGCCCGAGAACATCGGAAAAAGGTTAGTCGTAGAGGCTTAGCTGAAAAGGTTTTGGGGTCAGCTCTGCATTTGGTTTATTTGCAAGCAGGGCAAATAGCCGCCGGCTCCGGCGGTACGTTGGGTAGTTTCGTGCTCATAAACCCTAAAACGCTCCGTGATTGAAATTGGGTTTTGTGGCGCGGTAACATTAGTACTTTGTTTATTAACAAAATATTGTGCTTCGCATGAAATCTCGACGGCGCGCAACCCGTGCATTCACGCCTGCTCCTCGCCACGTTTCGCCTCGCTCCCCCTCCCCCCACCACGCACGAAACCTCCTGACGGAAGGAAGGGAGAAATGCAAAAATTAAGTAAGAATAAAAATTAATTTCTAAAATGTAAAAAATAACTCGATAGTGTATGGTACCACTCATCCCTACGTAAACTTCTTGTTATGATGAATTACGGATAATTGCCACAGGGATGAAAGCAGATGTATAGAGGGGAGGGTGGTTTGTGTTTTCGAGAGCTGATTGCTTATGACACTTTGCATCACAATATTGAAGAAAATATAATTGATAGGTGACTTTGTCTCGAAGAAAAACATAGCTCGGGTTTGAAGGAAAGATAGGTACTGGTGCCGTCTAGTTGTGACAACGCTCGGCAGCGTTTATTTCTTCATTCAAACCCGTACGTTAAATCATCTTCCAATTTCTGACCTAATCACATTTAATATTTTCTTGGTCCAGGAGCGCCTAACTAATGCTGTGAATGAATATGACGGATTGTTGTGAAGCTCCCTGGCGGCAAGAGTGAGCGGCAACATTCACCGACGTTTGGATTCTATAAGGTACTAACTACACAAAAATCCAGAAATTCAAGCCCATATTGAGATTGGTCAATGGATCACTCTCCAAGTTCCACGGAAATGCTACCAAGAAACGAACAAATATTACAGCGCCTTCTTGCTCAAAACCTCTTCGTCGGCGGGATGCAGACGTGAACGCTCCTTCAAAGCGGGAGCGCTTGCACGCACGTCGCTTAACGGCTGCACGTCTCCTCCATGATGGATAGACTCTGACAGTTGCAGAGGGGGGGGGCAACGGGGCCGTAGCTCCTCTGAAAATGTGGAAAGGGGCCCTTAGGCCTTCGTAATAAAACATATTATTATCGAAAAATATGTTCAATCGCTGATTTCCCTTTTTTAACCTAACAATTGTTTTACGACAATTTGGGAAGAGGGTTTCCCAGTTATCTTCCAGCTATGATGTTTCAGAATAAAATCAATTATAGTTATTAATTGTCATTAATCTTACAATTTCATTCTCCTTCTAGAATGTTTTTGTTTATTTAGTAACTGTTTATTTTGGTATTATTAAATTGATTTACTTTACGTAAATAATCAATATAATAGTATGCGAGCTTAGAAATGTGCTTGCGCCCTCCTCTTATTTTACACCTACGGACGGAATCGTTTTGGAGTTCTCTGCTCTTGCCCCTCGTGGCTCTTGCCACATGGATTTTCGCGGAACGTTAGTAACAAATAACAAAAGCAAATGAATTAATGGAACACGTGTGGAGTGCACTAAATAATTGGTGGCTAAATAATTGGTGGCTCAAAGTGTTCGTGTTAAGGCTGTTGTTTTCCATTATATTAGCAAAAGAATCGTCAATTTGACCCGACTCAGTTTTATTACCTTCTCTTGCTAATTTCCAAGTCGAAAAGAAGGCTCTGGACAAAAGCCTTTGCAATTACTATTCTCGAGTCCAGTCAACTCAAAATTCATTAAACCATTCTTGAATTTAGCCAACGCAAAATTTCCCACGCATTTTACACCAAAATACAGATACGGCTTATGTTAATTCGCTTTCCTTGAAAAACTACACCGAAAGTATTTTTACTTAATTATACAGGCGCATTCCACACATATTCCGTTAGTCTATTTGCTTTATCTCTTTGTCAAAAAAAATAGTGAGTTTGTGCACTCTTTCGCCACCACCTACGCCCCGAACTTGGCCTTCCCCCACACCGATCACGAGGGGAACTGCGTTAGGGAGAGAGAAAAACTCTAATTGAAAGTCGTTACTGTGGGAGGAACTGCCTACGGACTAGGAGCACAAGCATCTGGATTACCTCCTTCAACTGCTGGTTCCGATTAGTCGTACCGCCGAGATATCGGACCGACCGAAGCAACTTACAACATTGCAATCCCCTTCCTTGTCCTCCTCCGGATAGCAGGGTTCCAACCCGGCCTTTCCTTGTAAACTTTGTTGGGCACAAAGAGAGTTCATGACAGTGGCGTATACGGGGAGGGCAGGTTAGGGGTCACGTTTCTCCCTCTAAACTATTTGTTGGTGATTTTATTCAATTTTCTCAAAATAATTACCACGTATTGATGTTATTACATCACATTCAAAGTATTAATATTTCTATTAGAAATATCAATTATATTTTGTTTCAGGCTCACTTTTTATTTATTTTAGTATTTCAAGTTTAATTTTAGAGTAAATAGAACTGAATCCTACCTTCCCTTTAAATTCTTTCTGGATTCCCCTTGTTTCTTGTTGTATTCTTGAGATTTTCCAAATTCCTTTGACTCTCGGTATACTATTGCTCCAACATTATTCACATCATACTATCATCATTGTCACCAATTATCAGCCCATTCATTGCAGTTACGACCACTCAGATTCAGTAACTGGAATATTAGGAACTATAATTTTTATTCGGACCAACTGACAAGATCCTCAGCTTAATATTGAGGAGACGTAGATGCTACAAATATGGAAGAACTCTGTTTAAAGAGAGTTCAATATGTCATGATTCAATTAGAAAAGTTTATAAGTATAGTGAAATAGATTCAAAAAAGAGTAATGGAAACACAGGGCAAGAGAAAAATACTGCTAAACAGGAGCATCAGGAAACCAAGACGCGTTTAATGACACCTCTTGCGTCTCAATTGGTTCACGGGAGGTGTTATAACAGTGAGGGACGGAACTGCACATTAAAACATACACACTCTCGGAGTTTCACTCAAATACTGAGTAGGGATGTACAGGAATTTCATTAAAACAATTTCGTGCGTAGTGCAGACAATTAGCTACCGCACTTACTCTGTATTCGCAAATTGTGTTATTGCTTTTAACAGAGCTGACTAATATCCTATTAAATGAAACTTTGAGTGGATGTCATTTTTATTTTCACAAATGTTTAATGACATACCAAAAAAAGTCAGTTTTAATAATAGGAACAGATCTTCAGAAAGAATATAAGAGTAATTCAAGCGTCCCACCTCTGATCTAAAATGAACGTATGTTTAATACAGGCAGGCAAATATGTTTAATACAGGCTTACATTAACTAATAAAATATTCTATTGAAGTGTAAAAAAATAAGTTAACTACCTAACAAAAGCAAATTAAACAGTACAATTTACGAATTTTCAAAATGACGGAAATGCGATTCTAAATATGAACGTAAGTTGTTTTTTAAATGTTATCCGAATGACTGCTTATGATTGCGAATAAATCAAATGAATGTGTTTCGAAAATATTTCTTCTATTTGAACAAAAATCTTATCGCAGTCCATCAGCATGAGTATGATGTCCAACTAGCATGTGATGGCGGTGATATAAAGCCCTGATTCAAAATATTTCATTTAGATTAAATTATTCAACTTCTAAAGTGAGTATTATTTTTTATATTGTATTCAATTGTTATTCCTATCTTTATTTAGTTTTAAAGAGGATACATTACACATGGTATGTGGGGAATGTAGGGCACATGTATGACAAAAGACGACTTTGTGGTTACAAGCATTGTTCTATTAGTATTTGTGATTCAATTGCGTGTTTCAGCTATTATATGTAATTTTCATATCAATCCCCCTCAAACTTTTAAAAAACAGTTTGAAGTTGTATCTGAAATAAAATACACATTTTTATGAAAGGTTTCTAAATACGAGTATCTAAAGCGAATAATTTTTACGGCAAACTTACCAAAAATAACGTAATATTATTAATTTACGTATGTTGCGATTTCTGCCCATTCTTGTACCTAACCCGTGATTTCATGAATACATTTTCTACTAAGTTAAAATTTTCTCCTGAATTTTATTGTTTCAACCTTTTTTATATTAGTGACTATTAAGGTCATTCAAGAAGGTCAGATGTCAGATCAGGAAGAGAATGAATTTTGTAACTATGTGTTTTATCAAACGCGGCTATTAGGAAGATTAAATGTGTTGTTTATTTAAGCAGTTCATTGACATAAAAACCTAGAATTATGATAACCTTTAGAGACATTTAGCGTAACGTCATAATGCGGCATCCTTATTTTTTCAGGACATTTATTTAGAGTATACGTATATGTATAATAATTCATTAGTTATGTGTATAGGAATATTATGGAAAATTAATAAACAAAGGATGAGATTATATGTGAAAATATTATATTAGAATTTAGTAATACAAGTTGCAAACAGGTACAGAAGCAGAAATTCTAGGAAACTAAATAACTCTACACTGTAAATTTCTTTTACTGCATTACAACTTAAAATCAAAGTTGAATTTGGCATAATTGTATTGAATTGAGAAACATGAGTCAGTGGTTATCTGCGTACTGCGTCAGAGTCCATGTGAGGTGGTTTCATAAGGGTATGATCATGAGACATTTCCTTAAGCGGCAAAGTGATTCATATGAGGTAATTCAGAAAATAGGTTCGCAAACATTTGCCTTTTATCATCCTCTCCCTTCTTTGTAACAATTCGTAACACAGATGCACCTTTGATATCAACATTCCATTTCTACTCCCCCTTTCTAAAGTTTAATAAATGTAGAACTTAAAATCTGGGCATTTGATAAAGTAATTTTTTTAAAGATGAAAATCCGTAAGAATTTTCATTAATATTAACTTTAATTTATATTTTTAAAATAATAATATATTAATTAGTTTTAAAAATGATGTACACTTAGCATCAAATCTCTCTAAAAGGTTTGCTTTTATTACTGTTGTGGAAACCTTCTCCGTCTGAAAGCAAACATATTGTTTCAAATAGTTCTAATATAGTGATCACTATATTGTTGAAAAATACACTTCTCCTACACAATGTTCATCACATAACCTACAGAAATGAGCAAACATGTAAGTTTTGAATTACTTTGTCATGTATTATGTCCATTGTCACGTCCATTACATGAATCAAAGCTGCAAATACAGTATTTAGTTGCTGCATCGTACAGACACTTAGCTAAAGAGAGGGCCTGGAAGCTTAACCCTCACTAAATTAAAAAGTGCGATTAATTCATGAGATTTTGTAATGTTAAGTGAATAATTTTATATGTACAGTTCAAACTATTACGGAAATAAATAATAATATGGTATTTATGTCTATTGTATATTAATTGTGTAATTGTATTTCTCGAAATGTTTCGTAAATAAATCTTTGTCGGTTTAGCGTTAAAATTTTAATGTCAAACATTGACTTGTTTATCATCCCCTACTTTTAAAGATAATTCTGAGTATTACACTGGCGTTTGTTAAGTGAAAGTTAATGAGTGTCAACGCAAACATTACCCAACCACTGGAGATGTTGCTATCTTACGTTATTTGGAGAGATATACTGATCCTTTCTTTTCGATAGTATTAACAACAATATCAATATTGTAGTATTGATAATATGGCACAAGCTGCAGAATTGGTATTGGTGTAGAAGCAACTAGATTATTGGCGTAGCATTTTAAATCGATTGTTTCAATCAATATTCGGCCACATCATACTACTACACTTGAGTATTGTTAGAAGAACATCTCTTAATTGAGTAAAATATAAAATACTTGTTCAAGAAAGTAAATCCGAGTTGAAACATTTTATTGAAAACACTCTCAAACAACACTTACTGAAAACACTCACTTTTTGAATGTCAAATGGCATGTTATTCCTTGAACTTTATGTCGTGCATCGATACCAATTGCTATTAAAAGAATCAATTCTAAAGTTTCAATAATATTGAAGTATCAATGTTTCGTTTTGATGCTATCGATTTCAAAATAATAGACTTATAAACACAGCGTAGCGTACGCAATCGAACGCAGTATCGACCTTCGGTGCTTGCGAATTTCGAGTTGCTCATGCGCAAACCTCAAAAGTCATAGGAGGACAGCAATATCGATCCTCTGCACATGAGCAGAGGCTCAAAAATGATATGAAACTCGATCTGCAACTGCGTAAAATATTGATTTGGCTGTCGATTGCTGTAGCGATACCCTGTGCTTACTCCCTAGTAGAGAAGAGTGTTCGAGATACTGCAGTCGATTGTTAAACGCTAAGTCCTGCCTTGAAGTCCGTAATATTGAATGACGGCTAGGGATACGATGTCGCTAAATCTCATCGATGTTTCTATGATGATGTTTCTGATGCTCAAAATTAAAACATAGTGTTAATAAAACATCGTCCCAAAATCTCTGATGTTATTAAACATCGATATTTTTATAACTTGATTAGTAACAATTCAAGTTCACGAGACAGGGGGGGAACTACATTTTATAGTGGTCTTTTATTAATATTTAATTGAGAATTAACTGACAAAACAAAGTCAACAAATCATCAGGATAATTAACAAAACTTGGATTATATGATTTGATAACACAGAAATTACAGAGAATGTTAACTGAGAGAATCTCGATTTTATTTTTTTTCAACATTATTTACTTGATGACTAGTCAATTTATGGATATCTGAAAATTAGTACAGAATTCTTTTGCGTTTGACTTTTTCATTAAAAAAATATATACCTCATAAAAACCTTGAATACAAAACAACGGTGTAAAAACTGCTTCAAAGAAATCAATGTTAAATACATCAATAATTTTATGCCAACATCGATGTTTTGAAACATCGACATCGACATGTCGCTTCCGTAGTAGGGAGTTTTCGCCCAGATAGCATGCAGCAATCGACTGCAACATCTACCTTCTGCACGTGAGCACATGCTCAAGTGATGTGAAACTCGAACTGCGCATGCGCAGAAGATTGATATTGCTATGGAGAGATTACTATAAGAATGGACTGCTTTGAAAGCTACTGCTAGCAACGTAACTACAGGTTAAACCCATGCACTCAATTCGTCGTTGGTTTCGTTTACTCATCACTATCTCTTGCAGTGCCATCGTCTTATATGACGTTTATTTGTTACCCGACTGGTCCCTTCGTAGAGCAACTCCTCTATATAACGCTTTGCCTCATAAAAACTCCCTATACCTCGATTTAAACATAGAGTAGTTGACGTAAATCAGCTGTTACGGTGTCATCCAATTGGGAGCTTAAAAGTCCCTACAGTGGTGACGTTTAAGCTCGCTACTGGATGACAATGTAAGGTATGATTAAACGTCAACGGACTCTACGATCAAATGCAAGTGCAATGGTAACAGCCGCCAGTGGTTCGGCTCAGGGCTCGGGGCAGTGGGAGCGGTCGGTGGCGGCGACGCGGCCGGGCAGGCGCGCGGCGTCCAGCACCGAGGGCCGCGCGTGGGGCTCGCGCGACAGCGCCAGCGAGTAGCCGTCCTGCGTCGCGTCGGGCGAGTCCACCGCGCACAGCAGCAGCAGCGACCGCCCCGTCGAGTAGCCCACGAACAGGGACATCTGCGACTCTGCGCGGGGCGCCCACACACCGCCGTTAGAACACTTCACTCTGGAGTTATGTTACACATAGCCCTTTTTCAATTGGCAACTATTGAATCTATGAGCAGCCATCGCATAACACTATATTGTGCAATTAGTTCTTTAAACTTATGTTTTATTATAAAGACGTTATTAAAATATCCTATAACTTAAAAGCGTCTTATAACTTTATAAGACACTACTTTTAAACAATATTTAATAAATATTCATGTTAATGTGAATATTAAAGCATTAAACCTGCATTATATAGATCATTTTATTTTTTTAAGAAGTGCGGAATCAAATATTTATATTAATTATTAATTATTATTTATATTATTGAATTAAATTAAAATACTGAAGTCTGAGCAAAAGGCTTCTGTTTTTGTTTTTTTGCCTATAGGGAAACTGGGACCACGCGTGCATCCTGCTTCCTCAGGTGTTAGTACCTTTCTGGGGGGGGGGTACCTTTCAGCACTTAAGCTAAATTCTAATTTTTACCCCGCCCCCCAAGGTTGTTTGTCCTAGGGGTATGAACGATGAAATTATGATAGTGAGAGGTGAAATGACAACACACACATACACACACGCACACACACATACAGACGTACACAAACACACTTATGCCCGAACCGGCCGTCTTCTGGTCTGAGACCGCTACGGCACTACTGCCCTAACGATATCGGCTACCTGACCGGCAAAACGCCTGATTATTGATATTTTGTATTAATTCTATTTAAAGTACGTCTTTAGAATTGATTTTACTGTAATAATGAATGAATTGTTTTATTAAAATTTTACGGAACTTTAACTTCACGAAGAGCAAAATTATCACGCGATCATAAAAAATGATACACCGTAATATTTATATTATGATAAACAGCGCTTGGTATCAAAGGCATAAGCATAAGCGAATACGATTATTGAACTCTTCACAGTATCTTATAAGAATATATTTTAATTATAATTCCAAAGACTGCCTGTGTTGACTCGTAGAAACGTAAATATTAATTTGAAGTTTTAACACCACATCGTGTATACGATTATTTATAACAAATCACTTTTTATGTTGAACAAATATCTTTAACTTTTCAGAATAATACATACCATTATCTCTCCAAACGTTATCTTCGCTCATAATCCAGTGGCTGTTGTATGCATTCTCCAGCTGTCTGTCGCTGTACGCGCGTAGAGAAATGTCGAGTGTCAAGTTTTGCCCTTCTGTTACTTGGAAGTCCATTTCACACAAATTCTGGGGTCTGGAGAGACCGCCTTTCTCTAACACAAACCATTGGCCGTTCAACTGCAATAAAAAAAGAAACATTAGAGGCTGAGACGATCATACGGAAATATTTAAAAAATATATAATAAAATTTGCTTAGTGGCACAAACGTTTTTGATTGAGTCATTCAATATTTCGTGTTTCCAGGCGCATCAAGTGCTATGGTCACCATAACTGTAAGTGTAGTTTATTTTTATCACCGGAGGTGGCGGTATTCTTTCCTCGCTGGATAGCGAAATCCGGCGCCGACATACACGTCGACTGAAGTCGTAGGCTTCCGCGACCAGAGTCATGTGGGTGATCTGGGCGATGCGATACCTGGCTCAGGGCTGGCATACCAGCCCTGAGGAAGACCACGACAGGATGGTCGAAACGTCGGCAACTCAGCCTTCGACGCGGCGTCACCCGGACAGCCCAGACCACCCATACACGTCGACTTGCGGAGTTTTCCCCATCCAGGTGCCTCCATACAGCAGAGATAAGCTCTGATCTCCCGATTGTACTCGAAACATGTGCGGTAGTGTAGTGCATGTGTGAGTGAAAGGGGTGAGAATAGGACAAGGAAGAGGGAGGATAGATCATGCGCGCCCCGTGGTCCGTTTGTTAGGGTACTCCTCCTGGTATAGATTGGAGACACCACTCAAGTAATTTTAGAAGAATTTGTTTTCTTGTCTTCACTTTTAAATTTTTTCCTCTCTATTTGAATATCATTTCAATACTCATAATTTTAAGAAACAATGACAATCAATAATTTAATTTCACACGAGTAGAACATTGAACCAAGATGAGTCATTTTGTGTCCGTGGTTTTCAAACTATGGCAATGAAAATTTGGCATTTATGCTATGCTGTTCTTGTTAAGGTTTAAATAATAATAAATATTTGTATTATAGCATAATAATAAATTAAATTTGGTGGTGGTTTCAAAATCCTCCTTTGGTCCAACCTCTTATTTTATTATAATTAATTGAAATATATATTTCGCGACAATAAATGTTGGGTGGGGCGGAACGATGTTGTTACTTCTATTTTACACTACAGATAGAATAGGGCACCCATGAATTATTCATTACGTTTCCTGTATAATAGATGATTATGAAAAAATATTCAAACATCCTTAGTTATTTCAGTTGAATAAATATACGCTAACTTATAATAGTTTCAATGCTAGAATAAAAGCAGCAAAGAAAGTACTACAATAATCAGTAGTGCAAGTTTTTGACCTAACTTGGTACAAATGTATCACAAAATTCGTAGTCCAGCAAGGATTAACTACCGTATTCAATATCTGATAGATGAAAATAGTAAATAATAACCAAATATAGTAAACCATAACAACAAAGCGATCTCTGGGATATAACTTACACTTGAAAATATTGACATTTTAAAAATGGCTCTCCATATCTTAAGTATTATTACAGTAGATGTTTCATTGCATTTGTGAAGTAACTAAAAAGGTAAATTGGAACAAACATGCCACTGCATTGTTTTGCAGTCGGGTAAAGCCAGGGAGAAATAGTTTTTAAAGCAAACACAAGAGAAAACAAGCAGTGTGTGTGCGTTGATCCATAACGTTTTGATTTTCGACGGACAGGGGGGGGCGGGGCGCAAGAAAATATAATATATGTATAAGGGATATAAAAGCATATCAAAGTAACAAAGCACACAAGAAGCCTAAGGAGTGTGGAAGTATATAGAAACACGCTTGAGTGTAGCGAAACCGACATAATTTCAAAAGAGGTAAATAGATGCGAAGTCCATGCTGGCTGCGAATTCCCGTAGCACAACACAAGAAAAGCCCGAAGAGCACATTTGCAAATTCAAGAAGCAAAGCACAAGAAAGTCCTACAGGGGATTTGGAACATATCAAGTAGAAAATTACAAAGAAGCTTAAAGAGCGTAATTATCTCCAGAAACACACAAGAAAACACAAGAATACACATTCAGAATTGATACAGATTCAGGAGAGAAAGCATAAAAAGAACATGAAGAGAACATACGCGTCCAGAAAACATCGTACAATAGAAGAGTAAGGGACACATTATTTTTCAGATTATACATGTATCAAAATTACAAAAATTATAAAAAGGATAAGCCTTCTTGGTAAGTGACACAATAAAAAAATAATTATTTTGCAAGTTGTAGGGCCTTGGCACGTTGGAAAGCATGTTTCCAGACACGTCATCTGTAAGCGCAGCAGACACTGACGAAATGATCGTGGGCGACGAATCCTCTTGGAGAACAAGTAGATGACTCAACTGGATGCCTCACTGGGCAGCCGAGATGATTCTTCCCCCGCGACCACTCTGCTCTTCATGATGACTACAGCTGTTGCAGACGCCACCTCTGCGAACATGCTTTCCAGTAGACCACGACTCTCCTTTGATCGGTGGATTACTGATTCCGGGCCCATCAACTGATGTCTTTCATCCAGTAACTGTAGTGCATGTTCTATTGCTAGAGGTGATAGTTATATTTCCCAGCAGGTTGGCGAGATCTAGCGCCGACGTACCCGTAGGCTTGCGGGGGTTTTCCCCAACCAGGTATCTCCCACCAGCGTGGCATCTCCCCAGCCGAGCCAACCTCTCCCCTCGTCCGGTATCGCGATATGTGTGGTAGTGTAGTGCATGTTAGTATAAGTGGGTATAAGGGGTAGGATAGGACAAGGAAGAGGAAGGAAAGATCTCGCGCGCTCCGTGGCCCGTTTGTAGGGTACTGCTCCGACATTTACCTGGTGATAAATGGAAAGCCAGACAGACGGAAAGCCAGACGGAAAGACAGACAGACGGAAAGACAGACGGACATACAAACGGACGGACGCACGGACGACATATGTGGTAGTGTAGAGCATATTAGTGTGTGTGTGTGTGTGTGTGTGTATGTATGTAAGAGGTGAGTATAGAACAAGGAAAATGAAGGAATGATCGCGCGAGGTGCGTGGCTCTTTTGATAAGGTACTGCTCCGGCATTCGTCTGGCGTTGATCGGAGAAACCACGGAAAACTACCAATAAGAGCAGCCGGTCGCTAGAATTCTCCTCCAGACAACGGCTGAATTCGACCTAGCTATGCAGCTAGTGTCGAAAATCCTGCCAACGTCGTGAAAGTAACCCTAGAACCTCTCGGTCAGAGGCACTGCACTGCAGAGACATGCCCTGAGCCACTTAAACCGGTACAACCCTCCTACCCAGGCGATATTTTTTGTACAAAAACAAAAATAAAAACACTGTCCTCGACGCTCGCGCGCAATGACCTGTTGGAAGCCGATGGGCCTGCGTGGGATGTGCGGGCACACGCTGATCATGGTGGCAGGGTACGCGTCCCACACGCTGGTGCGGGGCTGGGGCGCCGCGGTGGTGGCGTCGGTGGCAGCCGCGCCGCCAACCCCCCACAGCACCATCACCAGCACCAGCGCCTTCAGCAGCCGCTGCGGCGGCGGCGGCGGCGACGTCGCTCTCTCGGCCATGTCCGCGCCACTGCGCCCGCGCCGCTCCAGCGCCTCCCGCGCGCTATCGCCGTTTGGCACGCCGCCCCGCCCGCCCGCGCGGGTCATCGCGGTCGAGCTTCCCTCCCTTCCCCCTCCCTCCCCCACTCCTACGGGGGGAGGGGGAGGGGAAGGGGCGGCGCCGAGAGGGTTATCGGCCGGCGGCGGCGCGACGCGAAGAAAATAACACACAACGCCGTGCCCGAAGTTCTGGTAATTTCTTGCTCGCTAAGTACTTATTTACGTGGCAAAGAGAAAGTTCTGAACTTGTAGAATTGGAATTAGCGTGTACATAAGATTCTTCAGCCTGAGCGACTTCGGCTATCCAAGAGGGCTGCAATATTTTCTTTTTTACATTTTTGAAGGTAAGGAGTTCCATAAATAATTTATAGACAGAAAAGTGGCATAAATAATTCTTTATTTCATGAGGCCCCGACATTTTCGAGCTCTCCCGTTTTTGTCTGATGATGGGGCTATGTATTCCCGGAACTGTTGCGAATAAAATGACGAGGTTCATGAAATAAAGAATTGTTTATGCCAATTGTTTATAAATTATTTATGGGACTCCTTACCTTCAATATTATAAAAAAGAAAATATTGTAGCCCTCTTGGATAGCCGAAGTCGCTGAGGCTGAAGAATCTTGTGTTAAAATTCCGCCCGGGGCATGGTCTCTATATGACACTTGAAAAGTGATGTTAAATAAGTAAAGAATAAATTATTGTAATGCTGCAGCGAAAAGTGGCTCACCAGAAAAACGTATCTTGTGGGACCCTCATTTTGAAAAAGTGGAAGAATCTTGTTTGTAAATGTAGAAAATTATTTTTTCTAACACTCTGTGTAGCCAGAATCCGCGTTTTATTGGCAGACAAAAACAATGTTATTTACTTTTCAGTTGGTGTAGGTAATTTTATTACCTTATTGATTGCTAGGTATTGCAAATTGTTATATTGTTTGATGATAATAAAGTGATTACATAAGAGGTGAGGGAAAATACATTCCGAAAGTGAATATTTTTGCAGTGGACGTGGTAGAATTTATTTTAATCTTCCATTTTGCGCACTATTTATCTATTGTGTTAAGTTACATTTGAATCTCATTTGTTTCGAATTTTATTGATAGATGGAATATACAGATTGCGAAGTCATTTGCAAATTGCCCTCTGTGAGACAATTTGGAGGTAAAAGTTAAAGATTTATGGGGAGAGCCTGGAGATACTTCTGAATGTTGCTGTGACGATTGTGCACTGATGGGGTTTGAGATGAGATTTTCTGTTACGAGTGAAAAAGTACATAAAATTATAATTGATGTAAATTAGCTCTTTGTGTCAGACAGGTTGAAATTTTTATTGATATCTGTGAATACTGCTATTGAGTGGTGCTTGTTTGGAAGGAAGTGTGGACGCGATTGGTAATACCAAGAACCTCCTGTGACTTATTTATTAAAATCGAACTGATAGAGTAGAATGAGTTTTATTTTTTTAAGATATTAATTAATCCTGTTAGAATTATTTTTCTAATATTTTCTTTATTGAGAGATAATTGATGGTCCTGTATTTATCTGAAAGCAGGGGGTTTTGTTCGGTTTGGGGATGGGAAGATTTAAGTAATACTTTCAGGAAGATGGACAATATCGCTTTCATAGGGACGTATTAAATATATATTGGTGATATAAGCGATATAGTTTTTAAGTATTAAATAAGTTATTTACTTGTCGTGACCGGGTTGTTTTTTTAAATGGGAGACTTTTAATGATGCTAGTGATTTGGTGACCGGAAATGGTGTGGGTGTGATACATTGTAATTAGGGCTGTTAGCGATGTGTTGGATTTGGGAATGATCTGGATGAAGGCGGGGGAGGGGGAGTTGTTTGTAAATGTTATTTTCTTAAGGGTTTTGTTGACAAAGTTTCTGAGCCAATTATTTTGAATATTTTAGGATTGTATTTAGACTGGTTGAAATTGGATACGTCTTTTCTGGAGTTATTTGTTAAGATATTAAGAAAATACGTTCTTAACAAATATCTCCAGAAAAAAGAATCTTAAAGATAGAGAGCTCTAATTGTTAATACGTGTCTTATTTTTTATTTGTTGTTTGAATGATCGTAATTCTACTTTGGTGCACTTTATTTGAGGTGTCTTTACGTAGAGAGGTGGGGTTTTCTGATTTTAGTCTGTTTTACACAAACACAAAAATAAAAATAAAATGTTTAAAAGATGATGAATAATTTCACAATTGTTTATCATCTGAGTAAATGAAATTCGAATTTCTGTCTCTGATTTCAAAACTACTTTTTTGTACCATCTAGTTTTTTAGACAATACACAAATCAATTCAATTGTTTTATGATTTTTGTCCGCCTGCCGGTCTGTATGTTTTTTCGGGGTGATTGTTGGAACAGCTAAACCAATATCGTGCGGTTTTTAGTGAAAAGTTCTGTATTTTGTCTGGCGAAACTTAGGCAACATCTTTTTCAACTTAGTTTCTCTTCTACAATGATGAATGTTTGTTTTACACAGAAATCTTCAGTTTTATTCAGACCTTAATAGAATTAATGGCCTTCAAAACGAGATAAAAAGTCAACATGATATTTCTTAAAAATGTATCCCTACCTCCCTTCCCTACCCTTACAACAAAATTTAAGCGTGAACTCTCATTTTTGTTAATATTTCGAAAAGTCAGATAATGCATGAAAGTTTCTTATATCTAAAGGTTTTTTAAATTTCTTAAATTGAAGGTAATTTCCAACTTAATGCATTTTCTTTCATTCCAGATTTGAGTAATTGGAAATCAAAAGGGTCACTGACCGTTTGCCGCGAATGTGTTGGGAGTGAATCTGTTTACTGCTGACCATCGCAACGATGAGACTAGCAACGGTAATTGTAATGAATATGGCAGCGTAGGTCGGGTAGTGGCAGGAAGAGGCGCATCTACGGTATGGCAGACTTGGCACGTGCCATGGGTTCACTCACATGGGGTTCTATTTAGAGTTACAAAAATAACAGCCCTAATTTGAAGTATCCTGGCAGGGGTGCAAATTCTATACTGGTCATGGGCGCCTGAATACTTTGATGCGCCCCTGGTGGCAGGGCCCGGTGGGAAGGAGTAGAGCAAGGACGATGGGAAGGAGCAAGTTGGTTTTGGACGGAGTGGCGCAGGGCAGGGGAGACAAGGGTGGGGTACGCTTGTGAATTAATTCCTTTTTCTGTCTAATAGACGATTATGGAAAATAGAAACGCGGGGATTTTCAGCTATGAACTTTGTAAATAAAATTTATTTCTACATTTTTAACTTGCATAATTGTTTTTCATGAATGGATTATTTAAATTTGATGGGCGAACAAGCATGTGTACATTTTGTCAGAAATATACATTTTTACAGCAGCAGATTATTAACCAGCTATTTTATCCAGTATCTGTAAGGTTAAGGTAAGGATTGGCGTATTATCTAGATGAAAGACTAAAGTAAATCATCTACGGCATTACTTACGACACAGATGATCTTGCGATGCGTTACTGACGCTCCCAAAATGTTTGTTGTTGCTTCATTTAAAGACATTACTTAGGGTGCGGTATCTACAGACCCTGAGCGCCCTCACTTAGACGCTTATATTTCTCGCTGGATCTCAACTGAAGTAAAGCAGGTTTATATGCTGGACTTTTGCTCCAAAATTACCTAATAGATAAGGTATTGCGGCTTGTATTAAACCATTTTCTTTAAAGAAGCGGTCATAAATTTGAGATAAACATTTTGAATTGTAAGTGATTTGTCTCGGTTACTCGAAAATATTCGTGCAAAATGTGGTCGAAATGTATCCAGGTGTTTAAGAGATATGCTGAAACAAACCCACAATCTATCCAGTTTTAGACAGAGTGAGACTCTTTTTTAATGTACAAGTCACAATTTTGGTTTTTAAACAGACGTATGTTATTTATTTCATATTGTTCGTTTCACTTTCATATTTTTCACATCATTAGAACGTTCACAAGTCAAGAAATACATTTATATGAGTATTGTTAATATTCGAAAAGAAACTGAACGAAAACGTGTTCTTCAAACCACATCTGACTTTGATGGACCTCACAGATTTCATCTTTCTACCTCTCCTTGTGGCATCTCACTTTCACGGAGAAACACGGATGAGCGTACGTTAAGTGATCCCGAAGTAGAGCCGACCGACATAATGGAAGAGTTAGTTATTGTGAATTAGAAGTATTTAACAAAATAAAATTAAATTAACTTTATGAACATTTATCGTGATAATTCTAATTTGGTATGAGATTGACAGTGATTCTAATTTGGTTTGGGAAAAACGTCAGTGCAAAACATTGCCCTTTTGTAATTTTAAGGACAATTTCACAGATGACTAGAAAGGCAGTGAATTCTTTAAGAACTTTAGATCTATTTCAGTATAAAAAGTATTGATTCAAATGATCAAGAGTCCATGTAGGTGACAACAAAAAATTAATAAATAGGAGACCAAGCTTATTAGAATCCAAGTAAAGCTTGATGTTTTCTGATTATCTTAATTACATTTAATTTATTATCTTAATATACATTTTATTCCTTACTTACTCGAGTTAACAAAGTTTGTTACCTCGTACAGAAAGCAAAGACAAAACAGATTAACATGATATGCAAGTAAGGAGATATATTCAATATACATACATATATATAT
>BOPP01000062.1:5241298-5269085 GCA_017312745.1 Gryllus bimaculatus
ATATATATATATATATATATATATTGAAGTTGAAAATACAAATTATAATTTTGATATCTATCTTGAGAGCAAGCGTTATATTTCCAGCTAAGGACAAAACTCGTTGTGAAACTCCCGACAGTGAAATCTCTCCCTATTGCAGATATTACAAACAAAAAAAAATGAAATGTTATGTCCTCCATCATCTACAACAATTGAGCGCAAACTCGGTTTCTCAAACCGTTCCGAAGATATTTGTTTTGGCACACTAAGGTACATCATGATGCATATTTATATTGTGTTCTAGTGTACCAGGATATCAGCCTATTATAGCGACTTTGTGCTTTGGATGAGAGCGAGGTTCTTAAGGCTGCGAATTCCCCCCGAGGACTGAAATCTCTCTGTCCTTGTAAATATTATATTATTGTAATTCCTAGGTCGGTCCATTTCGTATGTTTGACCCCTATGGCCTCTATTAACGAAATAGCCCTCTACATTGCATCCATATCTGGAGAGAAAGAATTAAAGAATAGATCGCAAATTTGTTGAAAGGTATACCCTTTTTGAATTAATTTTCCGAAACATTACCTCTTCTAAAAATGTAATATTTTTGGTCAAGGCGTTACATTGTATAACATTATAATAATTCAATTAAAAAAAAATACAAACAAACGAAAACAAACTAGAAGTGATGTGACCAAAATAACATTTGTTGACATTTTCAAATTTACTGTATTTCCTAGCGTAAGAAGGTGATAGTATCGGCATAATGTAATAAAGAGGAAATATTAATTTCAGAGCAAGGCATTTTTGACAAAATTCTCATCCTCAGTATATGCTAAGGGCACATCATTACTACTCAGTGCTACTACGGTGCTACCTCAGTACTACTAAGGGTACATCATTAGGTCATTTGTACAATATGTATTTAAAAAATGTGATTTTTAGTAAAATAATTTTGTTTCAACGCGTTTTTCAGTAATAATGCATTCTACTATAATATTTGTAAATGTAAAAACTTATATTCGTGTCACAAAAAAATAATTTTTTGCTTTTATAAGAAGAGAGAAAAAAATATATCCTCTGAAGGGCAAAAATTGCATTGTCGTTGCCGCCGTGCCATTCTGTACTCCACTCTCCTCTTCATCTCTGTAGAGTTTTTAAAGTGTAGTTCGTTTTAAAGTTGTTCCAAAATATTCTAGGTATCGCTCTCCCTCTTTTTCCAACTATTTTACATTCCGAAATTGTATATAAGAATGGGTTCTGTCTGAAAATGTGTGCAGAAAAGTTACTTTTCTGTTCCAAATGGTTTGTGGTAGTGATCTGTTCTCTTTCACTTTTTTTCTAAAATTATATTATAAGAATTTTTTTCTTTACATGTCATAGGGATCTTTACTTTTACTTATCTTAAAATTTTTAAGTAACATATTTGATTTTTTATATTTGGAAGTAATACAATGCAGTTAAAATATTACAATGTCAATAGAAAAAATATATATTTAATCGAAATTTTCACTTATTATTTTCAGTTTTATTCTCAACTCTTTATAATATAAATATTATAAAATATTAAGCAAATAAAGGGAACAAGACATTTAACAATAGGGAAAGCAATCCTAGTACTTTATACCTATTTTCATACAAACGATTTGAATGGAAAAGTATTTTATTGTATAACAATGTTATATTTTTCGTTTCTTTATACATTTTAGAAACGTAGGGATATTAACTTTAATTTTTTTTACATTCCTTATGTAATATCTTCGATATTTTATATCAGGTAGTTTTACAATGCAGATAAAGTATCACACTATAGATAATCAAATAAACAAAACTCAAATTAAAAATATTTTTTATTAATTATTACAAAGTTGTATATAATTACAACATTATTCCCCAAAATTCCACACTACTGATTTATGGCAATCACTCAAAATTACAGCCGACACTGCAACCTTGATTTCAAATGTATCTAGTCCAAATATTCACACAGAAATTGAAGATTCTTTTTGAACAAGCATTAATGGATAGTGCACGTCATCCTCCGGGCCGAGGAGAGCGGAGTGTGGGCGGAGTGAGGCAAAGCTAAAAGCGCAGTTAGTCAGGGTCTTCCCGCTTTTCAACGTATAAGATATTCATATTGAACGCGTCTAGCCGCTAGTGGGCCAGATAAGCAGACGTTTTGGGTTGTTGATAGCGAGTGACCTTTGCTCGTCATAATGCTAGTTGCAGTGGCGAATATTTAGAGCCTGCTTATCATGCACTGGAGGTCATGCACTAAGATTCGAATAACACATTTCACTGTTGCAGCAGTAATAAACACAAATGAAAAATAATTACATTCAAGTCGCCCTGGTTGGGCTACAAGTTCGTGTGCAATTTGTAGGCAAGTTGTGATGGTATGGCAGCATACAACATCTTGAAACACTTGAATTAGAGGCGCCGTGTGTAGACTCTGAATTTTCGCCACTGCAACTAGCATTACGAGGAGCAAAGGTCACTCGCTAACCCAAAACTTCTGCTTATTCTCAGAGCTATTTCGTGTTCTGTGTTGACAATCAGAACGTTCTCTCTACATGCTATTCTGGTGGGTTGGGGAAGGCAATTACAGAGGTGGTGGTAGATTTTGCGTAATTATCATTTAGACAGCTAGCACGTTGAGAGCTGCGCTGAGATAGACTAGTCATTTGACTATATCCTCCCCTGGTCTTTCACAATTTGTGTTTTATGTTTAAATCTTTATGTCAAAACAGAGTACAAAGCTCCGGTATGTAACATACTGCGTGTCATCTGTCGTGTAAAATGTCAGAGCTAATGTTCGAGTTCGTATGTTTTCCTGGAAGAATCTTTTTACTGTGACGTGACGAAGATAAAAAAGACTTTACCAAACGTGATCAACCAGGGCCAGATTTGAATGATTGCAAAGTTGCAAAGTTCTCACACAAAACATGAGTACGAACTCTGAAAATATTATGTTACATTCAGTGAGACTAGTTGTAGGGTAGATCATACTTTTAAACATGGTTATGCCTTTTTTAATTTTTAGATCGGGTTCGAAGATGAGAAACGGGATTATTATGAGGCATAGGGATATGGAATACACAAATAAATTTCTGCACCTGTAATAACACAAATGGCGATTTTTAACTGTCAGTATGTATTTTCTTGAGACTTGTCATATACAAAATTTTATAATTAATTGAGTTTTGATGATATTTTCCGAACTACTACAATGCATGCTTGAATTCACACTTCACCACTGTCTTGGAAAAAAAGTATCGAGGGTAATGCACATTCACAGGTAAAAATGGCGCAAGCCCATAACCCTTATTTATGTTTTGAAGGTTTTAGTTCTTGTTTTTGTCGCAACTCGTGGGTCCGCCTCTGGTCAGTGGGCTAAACGCCCTAGGGTACCTCACAGCGCTCTACTCGGGGCAGTTCCCCCGCCGCCACCCTCGCCTCGTCGCCTTTCTTTTGACAGCGGGCCAGCGCGATGTTGCTCACTTCGGTGGGCGTCCCTTCGCCCACGATGCTAGTTCCACACATGCGCATGTACTTCCCGTCTGTGGAGAGCCCGACGAACAAGTTGGTGGTCCTCCCGTCAGCTGCAACCAGAATAGAAAGTTATCTCTTCCCCTCCCACAATCTAACTCCGTCTCTCCTTACTCTCTCATCCCTTTCTCCCACTCTCCTCTCTGTCTCTCGCACTCTCCCTTTCTCCATCTAATCCTCTCTTTTTAATTCCTTCTTCTTCTCCTCACCAAACTTCCACCATCCGTTCGGGACGAGCAATGGAGACGAGACTGTCGCACCAGCTTTGTCAGATAAGGCGAAATAAGACTAATTTCAAATTCAGGTATTAAATACGTTGAGACCCCCCTCCCCATTGATTAATGTATGTTCGTGTAGTTTGTTAGTTGTGAATTAAATAGTTAATTTTTTTAAACTAGCATCAACATATCTAGGCTTATCTAGAAATCCTAACAATCCTGTTCATATTGTTTTAGACGTTTTATTTACCGAATGTTAACTAACATTAAAACAGTGGATTTGTTTGAACAGCTTTAATACAGTTTTAATTCACGTTTACTGTGGCCAATCACATAGTGTCTCTCACCTGAGACAGCCACCATGAAATTCATATGCCCGCGCGATGGCCACCTAAACGTTGACAACGCCACCGAGTTCTGAACTCACGCCGGCTACTGACTCCAGAGAAGAAACACTGACAGTCTGTTGGGTGCGTGAGTGGAGACAATCTCATTGGGGTAGTTGAATATAAAGTGAATGGACGGCGGTGTATAACAGAGCTGTTCAAACAAATATTTATGTTCTCTCAAAGCATTGAAAACATTCATGAACGGACGACGCTGGGAGACTTTGGAGCGAGCCAAGGCGGAAGGCTTCGCGGCAGAGGCCACGCATGCAAGCTGGTCCCTTCGCTGCGACGCGACCCGCGTCCTTCCGCTGGACGAGGTAAAAGTTTTTCAGGTCTGCGGCGGGGCCGAATCCGAGTGCGCGGATGGAGAGGTGCTCAGCTTTCGGGAGTTGGACTCGAGCACACTACCAATGACAGATGAGGGCACAGTGAGTAATCCGGGAAGAAAATATCGTGAGTGACTAACTGAAGTTTTATAGAAATTATGAAACCTGACATACAGGTGACGAAAGAAAACGTTTACTTAACGTGTTAGTTGGGGGATTATTTCAGATTCCATATAGTCGTCCTCTTGATGAAAGCTAAACAATGATGAAAGGGAAACATAATAATAATTTCTTACTGTTCAATACATTGAAAATATTCATGTTTTCCCTGCTCAGATGTGCTTGAAAACCAAATGTATTTGCACAAGCAACCTTGACTTGCGTGAATATTGGGTACAAATTGCTTCTTTGTTGATTACCTTTGTTTAAATAAATGTTATCTACTTTTCAACTATCTGCAGTGGAAAGTATTTTTATATGGTATAAATTGTACATTCATCCCGAAGTATTATCAAACGAACTTGCTTAAATCTGCTGCAAATCTTTTGTGTGAGGAAGACTGTTAAGAACTCTTTATCACTTCACTACACTTCTTTGCTTGTAAAATAAAATGTATTTGGTATATGTGGAAGACTACTAAGACCTCCTATCACGCAGCTATTGACTTGCATAATAAGATTCATTTGGTATTTACGTACTGTGTAATATTATGTTGCTATGTTTACCTTTATAGTTTCACAGTATCAAGTAAAGGTGGACCTGATAACCATCAATGTAATTTGTAACTTGTGTGTTTTTAATTACATAAAGTATTAAGGGTTTGGACTTGTTTTTTTCTTTTTCCTCAAAATTTCATTCAAAGAAATTTCATTCAATTTTATATCCCTTTTTATGCTCGCCTTGTCTACAAAGTTGTTCTTGCGTTCTAGGAACATATGAACTTATAAGTAGAGAATGGTCTCCTTAGTAACACTTTGAAGTTCTAATTAAGTGCTGTTGGATAAATATATTCACTATTTTGGATTCTGCCATTTTAATAAATAGTCTCATGTAAGAAACAAAATAAAATGTTCTAAAAAATCATCAAACTTTTACAAGAAATTATGGAAATTGAAACTAAATAATAATATTTTTGTAAACTCGCTGATGAACATGGAATAGGTTCAATGTGTATAATGCAGTTTGTGAAATGCAAAACAATTGAAATTAAATACGAGTATTATGTAAAGATTTACTGTGACAGAATAAATAAACGTAATAGTTTTCACATTACCTACCAACGACTAATTGTGGAAGAATCAGATTGCATTATTACTACCGCAGTTTGTTTAATAAATTATTTTTAAATGTACTCACATCTGCTCAACCAGCTTTCGTTCGCGATCCTAGAGAAAGTAAAATTCTTCGTCATGACGATCCGCCCATTCTCTATAGTGTTGAGGATGACTCGAAGATTATCGCCGACAGCACTGAAAGTGACTCGGTTGCAGTTGTCCGGTGGAGTTGTCTCGAGTGAATTTTGCAGCCCGCACCAATCGCCACTGATCTGTTGAAAAGACAAAGATAAAAATAAATTACAATACCAACATCTAAATACACTTGTATTATTGCCCAAGATGTACTTGGACAATGGTAAGAATAAATTACAATACCAACATACTAAAAACACTTGTATTATTGCCCAAGATGTACTTGCTTACGAATTTTAGTAAAATTCGTATACTTTGTGATATTCTTTCGAGAGTAGTTCTTTTTTACGACTTACGTGTTACGAGTGTTTCTGCCCGTGGTTCAGGCTCTAGTTTTGGGTGCAGGTAGAGGACGGAAGGACAGCCAGTCAGCCAGACAGACAACTAGCACACGGACAGACGTGCGTAGAGACACACTTTTTGAGGAAAAAACCCTTTTTCAGTGGATTCTAAAATTTGTATTTCCGTTAAAATGTCGAGATCGATTTTCCTCAGCACGACATAACTTTCTCAATCCGTATATTCTACTTATATATGGGAAAGTAATGAAGCATTAAGTGATTTATTAAACGAACAATTAATATAAATACAATTATATTTATCTCAGACATTCAAAATATGTTACATATCTTCATTTGAGCTGTGTGATGAAAGATCTTTTTTTTCAGCAGAGTCATTGGCACTGTTTTAATTTTTTTTACTATTTTGGGCCACTGATTTGCTTATTTCTCATCTGCTTCTGCATATTAAGTTTCAACGAAACATTTTGTTGGCTTCAATACTTCCGTTTCTTTCTTCGTTGTTCAATACATCATTTGTACAGAACAATGCAATGTACAAATTCATAGAATCAGTATATTTGACTATGTGGACTGAAAAACGATGCAAGATAGTTGGGTGAATTCATATTGACGAGAACAATTTGCTATTTCTTGTTGATGTAACTGGGATGTCTGAAGTTTTAAAGCATTCCTTTTATCATTAGACATTCGGCAGCATGAACTAATATCCACATTTCTATCTTATCAAAATATCCTAAGAAAAGTTTTGAAGAACCGATCGGGAAAGGCAACGTTGCGTTGGAGTATATTTTCTTGTAGAATGAATACATCCCCACCATTTTTACAGCATAATTCCGCAGCAAAAAGCAGGACTAAACTTGGAACACCCCTTATAGGGTGGAAGAGAGGCTCTTTGATAGAAGAAAAATCATTACGACAAAAAATTGAAAGTGCATAAATTGGAACAGAGCACACTTTAACTGATGAACAAATGAAACAGATACGGCACAGATAAAGGAAACTAATGATAATTAAAAGTAAAAACTGGAATTTTTGGGGAGGTCGGAATAGATAATGACCAAAGTCAAACTTAAATAGGATCAAAATAGTACTCCGAAGATGTTCACGAAGACAAATATATCAAGACAAAGCCTCCAGAGCGCGACCAAAGGAGATAATAATGAGAGAACAGTCAAGCCATAAGGTCAACGGAGGTTGCGATAGTGAAATATGAACGGACGTTTTGACGCTTAGATCATAGCCCTCCCTGAACTTTCGAAAAGAGAGAAAGAACATAAGGGAAGAAGGTAAATCGGCAATGTTCTTGAGTTTCTGAAGTAGTTGTAGAAGCCATAATATGTGTCCAATAAAAAGACAGCAATGATCTCTAATACGAAACGCCAACAACTAGCCTTATGTTAATTTAACACCATTGTCCTCAATCTATAATATACATTTTACTTCAGACCCAATTCCAGTAATATACTACTCACTAAACTACATTCAGTTTGAAATTTTTCTACCACCTGCTTCCTGTGTATCTTTCGTTGAATAAAACAAAATATAAAATTTGTAACCTGTGTCTTTTCATTACACGAGCCATTGGAGTATTTCCAATCTACACTATTTACCTCTGCAGGCGTGGAGAGGACGTCTGGAGGATGTGCACACGAGTTGAAGATTGTGTTCCTGTCCAACAAATTCTCCGACTGCTCCGTCAAACCGTCTCCAGCTGACGGCCGTGCCCACACGCCAATGCAGGTCTGCAGAACCAGCACCGCGACGCACACTTGATTGGGACTCATGGCGAAGTGTAAAGATGTCTAAATTGAGGCGACTTTTTAATGCGTACTTATCAACGCACAGCTCGCCAGAGGTCAGCGAAAGAGATCACGGTTATGCAATGAACAGTTCTCTCTGAAATCTTTCCATCAAAAAATAAACTTTTGTTTATTTAGTTTCGACGTTATCTGGACTAATAATTCCGTAAATTATAATTACAATAGTATTTGTATAGTTTTGTGATATGGAAAGTGTTATGATGCGTAAAGCTGTTTTTCAATCGGTTGTTGTTTTCTGAGTATGTTTTGTGCATTTATTGTTTCCTTATCGTTATTCGAAGATGGCACTTGCAAACATGTTTCCACCCAGGCGATGCGTGAGCAACGTTCTTCTGCTTTTCTTCTTTTTTTGCCTTTAGCAATGTTATCTCCGAGATACGAGTTCATTCGAAAATACGGAAATTCCGGAAGGGCGAATTCCTAGATCAACTGACACAATTCTAGAAACCATTTAGGATTGATTCGATGCAGCATTGGCGTTGCTCCTTCAACGTCATTGACTGAGAAATCCTAGGGTTCGAGTTCCGACGACCGCCATCCTGGAATCCAGGTCACCGCCACCTACCTGAATAAAATATAAACTTCACAAGCGGGTTACTGACCATTGCAGGTGACGTGCGTGGAAACATCATTCAGCGAAAGCACAAAAAAGTCAGATAAACTTTCATTGACAATATTCTTGATGGATGGGTGATTTCGGGTGCGTCATCAACTAAGGTCGTTAGTCCCGGAAGTGTAGTGCATGCTATTTCCTCAGGAGGTGGCTGTGATCTTGCCCCGTTGGATGGAGAGATCCGACCCTTCGACTAGCGCGGTTTCCACAACCAGGAAACTCCCACTAGCGGGGCATCGCCGGGACAAGCTCTAAGCTTCCGACCCGTCTCCCGGCATGTTTGGTAGTCTAGTGCATGTCCGTGTAAGTAAATAAGAGGTGTGGATAGGACAAGGAAGAAGGAAAGATCGCGCGCAGTCCGCGACTCCTTTGTTAGGGAGCACTAGCTATCTAGCTAGTGTCGAAAATCCTGCCTCTGGCAGGACTCTAACCTAGGACCTCCTGATCAGAGGCACCACAGTGTCATAAGTTCATACCCTGAGCCACCTCTCCCGGTGACAAGATTTTAAAAGCTTGAGAATGAGAAGTTGTGGGCAAGCGTTTTAACATTCAAGTCAATTTCACCTTTCTTATGAAGTACAAAGTAATCTGTAATGTTTAGAATATGGTTAATGAAATTAACAATTAACTCACTCTGATTCTCATTAGTCTATCAAGTATAAGATAAACAATTAGTTTTTCTTATATATTGTTACGTCCTATAATCTTCATTCTATGGAAATCCAACGTATAATTCATTATTTTAAATATATATTTCTCAGTAACCTTGATTATATTTTTCACTGGTAATTACTCGCAATTTCTATATATTTTTATTATAAATAAATCTAAATAATTTTCAATTACTGACTCATGGGTAATCTATTATTCAATTTTAATTCTTTGGATTTCAATTTCTCTAAAAATCTTGCCTCTACGATATTATTGTATTTAGCACCTCAACAGAATCTGTGAAACTGATGATACGTTTGCCACAGTAGAGAAACCACAGCAGAGAAACCACACACCAGATGCTAAACAAAGGTTATCGGAACTGACGCAACATCAGCGTTTGATATGTGCCTTAAAACCTAAAGTCCGTTACAGTAACGAAAAGGCAACATTCAGTCATGGCCAGTCAGTGGGCGTCCATCGCTGTGCTGGCGCTTGTACTCTTTGCGAGTAATGTCGCGTTGGTTCCAGCTAGAAGTGAGTCGTCTTTGGGAACGTCTAATACAACCAGTCAACACGTCCCGTCCTCTTGCCCTCACATCATGAAGAGAATAGGCACACCTCAACAGGTATGTAGGGTGACGAATTTAAAAAAACAACAAAATATACGAACGGAGAGGATTAGTGTATTTGTTGCGAGTTTGTAACTGAAGCTTCATAGACTATACAAGGGACAATGAAGTGAGACGAATCAAGGTCATTTTCGAGATCGTCCCCTACGCACTTTCGCATCACCCGTCCTCTACTCTCTTCTGAGAACTAATACCAATCCTCCAACTTTCGAGGTTGAATATTGAGAGATAAATATGATGTCGTTACAAAGTAGGGACAGTAGAGGGGGACCTGCGTAAATAAAATGTCTCCACTAAGGATGATCCGAGTTTCCACTCCTGAGGATGGCGGATTTTAGCAGTTAGCCAGGCAGCGTGTTTGATGCCGCCATCGCATGGTTGAGATTTATACCCACTTCCTTCTCTGATCGGTCATTCCTGATCGGTATCTCTTATTACAACCCGGCGGAAGCGGGAGCGAATATATAGCGACTGCATTTCGTGCTCGACATTTTTCTGTACCTCTTGCTTGCAAAAAGAGACATCCCGATTGCATACCAGATATTTATTGCTCTTTCATATTTGGATTTGACGATTGCATTCCGCTTTTTGATATTCTTTGTGAGAGTAAAAAGAAGAGATTTCAGAAGCAACAGGACTTTGAACATCACCCTTTCAGTCTTTGTGTTTTGATAACAGAAAAAAGGTCAAGATGAAAAGAATAAAAATTTCCGCGAAACTAGTCCGGTTATAAGATTTCATATGTGATAATAAGTAAAGCTTCATTGATTTGTGGTTGTGTTTACTTCAACAAACTGATCTTTAACCAAAATCTCATTTCAACGTAGTTTAGTTTGTCTGAATTTTGTATTGTATTTATCAGTTTGTAGAAATTGTGAACAAAACTTGCTATTTTGTAATTTCACTGTAATCAATGTTCTTAATTTATAGAAAAACAGATTACGACATATTTAATTGTAACATTTTCATCTGTTGTTGGATATTCTCTCAAGGCTAACTTCGGCAAAATTTGCCTTGTTTTCTAAAGATACAAATTTAGAAGGGGAAACCCATGTTGGCATTTTTCACGGTGGAGGATGTTACCTTGAGGATATCACTTCCCAAACACCCGCCCATATGACGGACCAACCTTCCAGTAATTGTTAATTAATCACTAAATGATCTTAGAGTACTTCGAAGAGTCGAAGACTTTGTACAGAAAATGTAGTCCTTACAACAGAAATTACTCCTCCCCTGCCATCCCTGGAGTCGGCATTACATTGTGATTTCTTAGTGTGAAGCAACAGATATTGAGATATACCTTTCCCAAACTTGTGAGTGGACTTGAAGTTCGTCTAGGATATTTTGCTAGTGATATTCGTAACTAATGAGTCTAAATTTCTGATTGCGCTAGATCTCGGGAACCTGGTATCCTTGGGAGGTGCTTGGACACACCGCCCCTCCCAGCGAGGAAGTACCCTGTCACAGGTACCTGTTCAGCGTGGAAGGGGAACGCCTCCACCTACACGTTGAGCAAATGTTGGAGGGAGATGTGGTCGATTCGGGCGACTTCTCGTACACACAGAATTCTAACGGCTTATGGGAAGCCGCAGGTGAGTTCTAACTAAATCCTATTTTATACAGTGTAATTTTCATCCAATTTCGGGAGAAAAATTTGATAATAAGTTGCTTGAGGTATTTGCACTATATTGTCCCTGCACAAAAACTGAATCAATGTCTGTCTCTCGAATCCACGGTCCGGTGTGGATCAGTCGTTCCAGCGCTCGTAGTGCGAATGTAAAGGAAATTTATACTACCTGTACGTTCCTTTCCAAAACAGTCATCCTCGTATAAAGGCTTCAAGTAAATTGCCCATACGGTGCCACCTTCACTAGTATCCTTGTTAATGGAAACAATTTTTTGACATCGTGTGTTAACTGAGAGGTCAACTGTACGGGGAAATCCCCATTGGAAATGTCTTGTGATCAAGAAGCCACCCCACCACTCACCGTTACGTTTAAGGAATAAATTTGGAGCCATTTTCAAGAAACTTTTGATGGTCCCAAAGGCTTCCTGTACAGTACCCCCAAAAATTAATTAATGTTTTTCAAAATCGCAGACTCCGAGCAGATCGACAGGATTTATTCAGTTTGGAAAACATCGTACGCGTAGTTTAGGCGCTAGTGCTGTTCACATACACCAGACGGACGGACGGACGTTTTGCCGTCAATCGATTTTTCGATATCAAGAAGACACAAAACACGGATTCTGCCTACACCACGTGTTAGAGGATTTTTTTCTTAATTTAGTAACTGGATTTATCCACTTTTTTTACTAAGGCCCAGCAATAGAACTTTTTCTGCCAAACATCGTCGTATTTTCGAGCAACATTAGATATATTTCTGTTTACTGAGTAAGCGCTAGCGAGAAAGTATTGATTTAGAGACGTAGAAAGCAATTGTGGCGTCTTTGTCGGGGCAATAAATCACAGACGTGAACGGTTTGTAAATATTAAGTATTTATTTGAAATTTTGCTCCGACACCTGAATACTATGTACAATATTTACAAATAACAATATTGACCCGTTACTAGAAGGAATGTTCCCTGGTTACCACCACCGCTGGGCTGATAATTAAATATCATATTCGGTGTGATGCACCAGTAGCCTACGTGAGCATACAAGCGAGTATGCCGCACCTCCCGTCTCGACGTAGCACGCCGGCTTCAGTTCCCTGCCTCAGTAGCCTATGCATTAAAATGCAGCGCCGTGCACAACCCACACGACTTCCTACTGGCGCACCCAAGAATCAGAAGAAAGAGTTTAGGTCCGAGGTCCATTTATATACCTTCTGGGCCGGCTGACGGGACTGCGTCATCTCGCTGTTTCCGCCGACGCGTTTCCGCCGCCGGCCTGCCTAGGGGTTCCCAAGTTTGCCACCTACGACACGGCACCCCTTCCCTTCCGCTCCCTAGCCTTCGTTCAGCCCAGCGTCTCTTCCCTCAGCGCTGTCGATGAAATGCACGTGGCTGATATTTGGTACGTTTGTACAAGGCGACTGATATGACGCCACACAATGATAAGGACCTTCAACTGTTTTGGCAGGACTGTTGGTGACCCACGGCTACCAGCTAGGTTTCGCCTCCGACGACAACAGTCTGCTGCTGCTGTGCAGCACCAGCATCGCCGGGCGGTCCGAGGAGCCGTGGGACGACGTGGAGATGTCGGTGGTGCTGGGCCGCGGAACGACGCTGGACGAAGCGGCGGTCGGCGCAGCGGTGAACCGGACGGCGCTGGCGGCCGCATGGGCAGCGGGCAACGTCGTGAGGGTGCGTTCGCCGCTGCACCACTGCGCCGCACCTGCACCTGCACCCACGCCCTGAGCCAGCCAGCGAGTGCGCACTCAACGCCGTTGAGGCAGAGAACGTGATGGTTAACTTGGCACCATGGTTTAAAATTTAAGGTGTGTCAACATCAATTTTTACGAGTAACTTTAAGCATACCAACAGATATAGAATATATGACTAGTGCGCAACAAACAACTTGGGCAAAATAGCGGACAATAGATGATCAATTGAAAGCACGATTATTGAAAATTTGACCCAATATTACTTTGATATACTATATTATATAATATAACTTATATCAATTAGTATATTATGTTAATAAGACGTAAATACGAAAATAATATAAAAGATTAAAGAAAGTAATAATAATCGTAATAATAACAATAAAATTAGTAGAATATTCTTCATCAAATCCTCACTATTCATTTCTATATTTTTACAAAATCACTGGAATGTAAATTGCTATGTCCCAACGTGTGCGGTTAGGATTTCGCGAAACGCAGATTACTACAGAGTTTTGGAAGGATTGCCTTGTTATTGAAACACAAAGTTCAACGTGCCCGGCATATTTCGTATAGGTGATTGAAGTTAAAGTTTTCAGATAGTTTCATGCTTACATATGATCGTATGTAACATCTTCAGCAACATAGTGGCAATTTTAATATTTTGCTGCTTCTTCATTGTCTTCATTTCGTATTTATTAGCTTTGCAAGTTTAGAAAACAATAAAAAATATTGAAGAATATGCTTATTAACGACGTATGAACAACTTATTAATGACAACTCATCGCTTCTAATTCAGTAATGCCACCTGAGGGGGCTACGGTTTGTGTTCGCATAATTCATTCACACTTACAGGTTTATCTCTTCTTATTCAGACATTCTGCAAATGTCTTTCATTCTCAGTCAATGAAAATACAATGTACCATCAAATAAATAATAGGGATTTTTTCAAAAGAAACTTTATAATTTTTTTCGCCAGTCACTGAACTGCCTTTTCATCTTATTCAACACTCACCCTCCAAATGGAACCAACTTCTTTCTTCCATACCCGTTCCATTTTCTCTTGTATGTATTGCTTAATTAATTATTTAAGAAATCTTGCAATTCATATTTAATAAAACAGATTTTTATTAGCTTAAGACACATCCCAGAAAACGAAATAAAAATGAAAATTACCACTTATTTTACATTTCCATTTAATATATATTGTTTATGAATATATTAATTGTTTGTTAATAAGAAAAACAGTTTCCTAAAGGAGAAATTGTCATTCTTAATAATACGTCATACGAATCATATCACGCATTCATACGCTGGGCAGATGCTGCAAATAGTTGCTGGAAGACATGCACTTTGAAAATCAAAAATAAATAGTAGTTCGTGAGTGCACTGTGTCAAATCGTCTTCCTTCTCTCCGTACTCTTCGTGCACTGCGATCTGGCCTCTGTGATGGCCACGAGTTTTAGAGTTTCGAAGGATTACAGAAGTTCACATTTTAAATACCTATGTAATTAAGAGTGGCATTTTCCTGCCTATTAATTAGATGCTTCCATTTAATCTGTTTTCCTGCCATTTACTTTTACATTTTGACACAGCATTCACTGTCAAAAAAATAATTTTTGGAATTTTGAATGAGATTATTTCAGTTACGTGCAAAGACATTATTCTAATGGGTAGGATTCCAGCTATAGGAAGACGAAGTTTTGCCCAATAAAAGTGTCAAATAGTGAAAATAAAAGAAAGAAAATAAATTACTATAAAATTGACCATGCGTGGTATTACAAGTGATAAATTTATTATTAGTATCATGAAGTTCATCTGTATTTTAATAGTATTTATTTTGAGGTATTTAGTTTATTGCATTGTTTTTATTTTATCATTAGCGCATAGCAAAGGATGTCCTGAAGTCCTGAGTTATGGTAAACTTTGAGTTTTATAATAACTTCGGGACAAAGAAAGCTCACGGGTATAATTTGTAATGAACACGAATATTAAATAATTACGAATTTTTATGCAACAATGACATTTCGGAAAAAATTAAAAATATAACATATTTCCGATAACCCTTAACCTCACACCCTGAATTTCCATAAGGTAGGCTCTATACCTATATTATAAATTTCTTAGAAAAAATCGACTTTTTTCAAATACTTAAAATTTGAAAAAAATGGAAAGAAGTAGAGTTAGATAAGGGGCAAGAAAATAATGAGTAATATTATATTTTATATCATAAGAGAAGTGCGATCTAGCTCTTAATAGTGAGTTCTTAAAATGCTTCTCGACCCATAGCCTTGACACAGATTAAAGGAAACTCTTAATCTGGCTCCTTTTCTGTAAAAAAGTGTTGCTATAATTGGCACAAAAGACTAAAATTTCGTTTTATGGATTTGGTCTGTTTTTATTTCAAGTAGTGTTTTCATAGTAAGTAGTAAAAATAAATATATCCATCTAAACCGGACTTACCCTATATATTAACAAACAAATACTTGCGTTTTTCACAAAAGAACAATAATGTTTCATTCTTTTGAATTGTCCCAAGATTCTGGGTATCTAAAGAAACTATAAAACTGTCACAGCGCCGGAGACTGCAGAGTTTTCTTTCAATTTCTGCCTGCATTCTAAATTAGTAATATAGACAATTTGAAGCACTGTAAGAAGTCGTGCATACTCAGCAAATTATTTTTTAATTGTTTTATTTACAATATTGATGTAACAATGTAAATAAAACAACTTTTACAAGAAACGGTATTTATAGTTCACTTGATTGCTTTATATAATACAGTGAGTACGTTGAAAAGGGTTTTCACTTTTTTGAAATTATAAATTACTATGGACATTTTAACACTCAAATTTTTTATTAATACAAAATATTTATCAGGAAACAATGTTTTTTTTATAATTTTCATTACATTATAATTCCATTCACGACTCTTCAACATAATATTATCCTGAGTAGAGTTAAGTCTCACTAAGCATTTGTTTTCAAGGGAAAAAATAAATAAAAACATAAGTTGCTGTTTAATTGAGGCGTTAATATGTGAAAGATGATAAAAATCATTTAATTTTTTTCTGGAAGTAGTAATAAGTATTGGGAAGGGGAAGGAATAACGGTAAGTCATTGTCCCAAAGTGCTTTTCAGTTCTAATAGTAAATGAAGTAAAGTTAAAATAATTTTCACTACCATTTACTATAGGGAGACAGGAAAGTCTCTCCGTACAGAGCTGAATCAGGGCCTCCTATTAAAAATTGCATTTATGTTGGTAGCAACCAAATCACTGGGAAAATAAGTGAAGGGGACAATATTTCCAGTATCTATTATCACTGCATGCAATTTACGTTTCTTTGCTGCAGCCCGTACTACCAACAATATTTCTGTTGCAAGCACTCTTCTCAGTAAGATGACACTGCGGAGAGATTTTCCTGGCGAGCTATATTATTTCTGTGTGTGCGAAGATGTGATCTATGTCTCAAGTCCACAATGTTATCAAAGATCAATCTTAAACAGTCACAACACAAAGAAAAAACGTGAAGGAATGAGTGTAACCAGTTCTTGGGAGCTGTGCGTTAGCACTCATATCAAACACCACCTGCGACGTATCCTGAGAAAATGGGAATCTGCCGAAGCAAGGCACTTACTGCCGAAGCTAGACAATTTTGGATCTGGGTCAATGCTGAAATGTAGCCCTCCCCCCTCCTCGAAAAAATTAAAAACTTCAAAGTTGTATCAAGGAACTACAAGAGTTATTTTATGTCAACAAATAACAAACATTACAACGTTTAAGCAAGAAAAAGTTTTTGGAAATATATTTTAAATAATAGTTTTAAGTATAAGATTTAGTGATCAAATAAAATGTCCACTGTAAGCTTAAATCGCTAAAAAATTGTTGTTTAGTGTTTGTAAACAAGTGTTTAATAAAATCACTAGTTGAATGCACGAAATAATAAATATGAACTTCAGTAGAACCTATTTTTATGTTGGCGTCATTTAATTCATTTCATAGAGTCCTACCTTTTAAAGATAATTACTATAATTACATATTCAAGGTAAAACAGTAATTTAAACTTTTGTGAAATATCAACTACTCTACCGTGACCTACGATTACGGTAACGGTTTTCTCGAGTTCTGATTTATTTTCCAATTTTTTACTTATTTTTCCCTTGACTTGCGGGTCCCCAAGCGATCGCCCGGTCTTTCCATGCCTATACTTGTATTTTTATGACGCGCCACGTCAGGGACTGTCTTCACGATGGAATATCTCACGGCATTTCGCGTCTTTCTCCGTCGTGCAGCTAGACATATCGCACAATGGTACGATGCGGTCGCGATCATGCGACATCTATCGGCACGGAAAGTCGCGAAATACCGTGAGATATTCCATGGTGAAGGCAGCCCCTAACGCATCACTTTAAAATATCCGGCAAATTTCTCGAGTTCTAATTTCTTTTCCAATGTTTTGCTTATTTTCCCCCCATCAGTCCCATCATAGGTCCTCGAGCGATCGCTCGGCCTTCCCACCCAAACTTGTATTTATATGACGTGCCACGTCAGGGGCTGTCTTCACGATGGAATATCTCACGGCACTTCGCGTCTTTCTCGGTCGTGCCGCTAGACACATCGCACTGCTTGATACGGTCCCGATCATGCGTAAGATATTCCATCGTGAAGCCAGCCCCTAACGCACCGCGTTAAAAAAAACGGCAAACCCGGTTAAAAAGTATAGTGTTGCCTACAGGCGAGTTAAGCTACGGGCGCAGAGCACTCCTGCAGCGGTGGCCGCACGGTCTCCACGTCCCTGACGGCGTGCGCCGCCGCCAGCGCCGTCGCGTTCACCGCCGCGCTCATCTTCGCCTCGTCCAGCCTCGGCGCCCGCCCGAACAGCATGTCAAGCGGGATGTCCTCCAGCAGCGGGACGAAAGGCCGCCTCACAACCGAAGTGCTGCACAGGAGGAGCACGCTGTCGTCGTCCGCGGCGAAGCCCATCTGAAAGCCGGCCGTCATCCTTTCCCCTGGGAAGCAAGCAATGCTCTGATGTTATTTCTGCTTTCAAGTGCATTCATCAGCGTTCTTTTGTAAGATATATTTATTTTTACTTCTCGCTACCGCTTACGCAGTGGAGAGAAATGTACGTAATTCTGGACGAAAAAACCGCGTGTTTTTGGCAGAATTACAGAGTCCTAGTAACGAAAAAGTGGATAATTCCAGTTGCTAAATTTAAACAAAAAATCCTTTTACATGTGATGTAGGCAGAATCCATGTTTTGTGGGTCCTTGGTACTAAAAAATCGAATGATGGCAAAACTCTCTGTTTCCGTCCGGCTGTTCGTCTGCCCATCCACTGTCAGTCTGTGAACAACGCTAGCGGCTAAACCGTTCAATCGATTTTCTCCAAAAAGTATATTTCCCAATTGATCTGACTGATGTCGTGTCTCCTTGAATTTGAGACCGATATTTTAAGTTTGTGGGGTACTTTACATGAAACCATTGGAACATTTTCAAAAAAACGCCTCTAACATTTTTTATTCCTTTTTTTGTTGGATAGTGTGAAAAACGCTTGAAAGAATGCTACAGGTCTCCTTTTTGTTGAACACTAATCTGAAGTGTAAAACTTTAAATTTTTTCGGCGATTTCCTACAAGTACATTTTCGAAGATATACATTTTTTCCTCTTAATGAAATCTGTCCTTTAAAGATAGATTTTGATATAAGGTCATGTACAATTTTTCGAAAATTTGAGTACTTTCCGCGTAATTTTGTGTAAAAGTATGGGCGAGAAAGTACGTGCTGTTTTAGCACCACTAGTTTCTGCTTCTTAATGGACGACCTATTGTTCTAAATAGTCGACGAACTCTGATCTCGTTTTCGTAAAACTCGCGAACTTAACGCAACCAAACAAATGAAACTCTTCATAGCCTGTATCTGATAAAGACCGCCTTTCTTTAAGAGGTATAGAAACAAATGTGTTATAGCAAAGCTGGCGTATGAATATACTTATTTCAAGAGCAGGTATTTCTTATTTGTACGACTTTATCGTATATGAAGATGGTATACGATAAGTATTGAACAACACATAGACGAAAACACAAATAACACACTAGATTAGTTGTAAACCGCGATAATCACCTTTCTTTAGAAACTTGAACATAATATCTAATAGTAATAATAATAATAATAATAATAATAATAATAATAATAACAACAACAACACAATCACTGTGATTAAGAACAACGGCCATTGGCTTTCTTTGCAAATTTCAGCGGAATCTGTTATTTGATGTTTGTCGGTTTAATGACATTAAAAAGTGTTCATTGTCGCTCAGATTTTACGTTAAGTCGATATAATATCAGTTTTAAATACAATAATTTCCTAAACAAATTCTAGAAAATAACGTAAATACACTTTTACATTATCTCCTAGATTAGAAAAATATCTTATTTTCCCTCATTTACAGGGTCCATCTCTGTTAACATTTTTGACACAAAATAGCTTGCAGAAATATTCTACAATAAATCATTTATATGAGAATATGAAGAGTGGAACTTACCAACGCCTTCCCATAATGTCGTATTAGAGTCTTGAATGTATGTGAAGTTCATTGAAGCGTTCACTGCTCCCGCAAGTACATTGTCAAGCTTAAGTGTTAGACGGTCTCCTTCGGTAGCAAAAGTGTATCTAATGCAGGTCACATTGTAAGTCTCAATGTTGTGCTCTAGCAACTGCCAGAGGTACCAAACACCTGAGATCTGAAACATGTACAGCAGTCTACAATACAGATAAAAAAGTTACATCAGCATGTTACGATCTTATTGTGATCATCAATATTTAGTTTCCTAACCTGATCCTTAATTAGTATCAACACAAAAATAATGTCCCGGTTGCCTAAAATGATTTCTTTAGTAGGGGAGACTTCTGACTACAAGCGCCTGAAAATGTATTGATTGAGTGCATTGTTTATTATATTAATGCCTACGTTCTTATCCAATACTGAATATGAATTCAGTACAAGAATTACGTACGTGATGCCTGACGTTCACGCCCAAACTTCATTACGAATCGCTTACTTCAATACATTTCATTTTCTTGTACCATTTCCATACCTGGATCAATTTTTGAAAATCGTCAATAAATTAATGTTACTGTGCAATTTATCTTCACTTAATTAGACTAATACATTGTTTAATCGAAACAGAGCGAAATTTATTTTTTCTCGAAAATATATCTTGAGAGTGTGTGAGAATAATATTCCGCTTCAATCGATAGATAGCCCTGCAATTGCAGCAACGAAACCAAACCTAAATGACTTTTCTCTGATTTCACAGCACGTAACCGATACAAGAGCAAAACTCAAATCAGGGACACGTGATTAAAAAAACACTAACTACACTTTCTTGAAGCACTAATGAGAATTTTCGATGTTGCTTAACAACTTTGTGCTGTAAAGATAACCGTCTCCGAGTTGGTTTCTTTTTAATTGTTTCTCGCCTCCAATAAGTAAATATATGTATCGTTACACGAGTTATTTATTATCAAATCATTATGATATATCGATAAATCCAGAATTCGACGTATGTGACTATATTTGTAGTTTTGTAAAGGTTAAATTTATCTTTGAATACAGCGGGGATTTTCTCCTTATAGTAAACGCCACAATTTGTATTGTAAGCATAGTACGTTAATACGAATAATATCTTATTCATATTAGTTATTATCTCATCCATATATTAGTACACCTGTACAAAATATACAGTTCAAAACAAACAATATGATCTAGGAACTGTGCCTGACCTTATGACGTGACGGACATTCACTTTCAACTGATTTTCAAAGTTCCGTGACGAACTCATTTCTGATAATTTGCCCCTACGTGAGCACGTCACCTACGATTTTATACCATGATAAAAGTACGCCTAAGATTGCTGCCCCTACCTGCTGTGGAGTAGCTATTCTTCGTATAATGTGAGGGCAAGCCGACATAATGTACTCGTTGTTGTAGTTGGGCGCCCCCTCCGTTAACGAGCTCCCGGTGGCTGTAGTCTGCGTTACCCTCTCGACTGCTAGGGCCACGAGGACCACTGCCGCGAGGAAGGACCATTGGCGAGACATCGCTGACTGTTACGTGTTTTCTTTGGAACCGGGGTCTTATGGAGCTTTTATCACAGGCCGGTGCACAAGGTCACCACGATGACCTTCGTCTGCATAATCATGTGGTGTAGTTTTCTGCGGAATCTACTTTTTTTTTTTTACTTCAGATGTTTGATTATACAGAGTTACGTCAGATTGACAAGAGAAGTAGAATTTGTTTGTGACAAGTAACTTCGTGGATTTCGTTTCTCAGAATACGTAAGCTAACAAATATTTTTGTATCTTCTTTTCGCATCAAAAATTCTTGTTAGAAGATTTGTATTTCGTAGTTCCATTTCTCAGAATATCTGACCTAACGCATATTTTCTCACCTTCTTTTGCATAAAAAATTATTGTTATAAGATTAATTATAAAAAATATACTCACGCCGTATAAAGATGCATTAACAATGAAATTTTAATAGCATAAATTCTACTGTATTTTTTTCTATGAAATTGTAAACCTTAGTGTTAGTGATTTGCTCAATTTCTCAGGTTTGTTCGCGGCCGGTTACCGTCGAGTACAGTTGTGTGAGAGAGCGTGGCTTTCGTACGATTCACGAGTGTCGGGAGGTTAGAACTGAATAGTGAAGTGTTTATAATATTTATAGTATCTAAATAGTCCAATAAGCTACTGGGATATAGCTGTGTGGCAGTTAATAACATCATACCATGTATTCTTCTGACTACAGGGGAGCCCTAACCTACAACAACATCGAAAATCAACATGACCAGGTAAGGAAATCATGTTCTAATGCTACTTCATAAATCGTTTTTCCCACGAAGGAACAAGCTGTAATGATAGAAGCAATATAGTGACTATCTATCAAAGACTCTAGGAGAAAAGTTGCCATGGTTGTGAATGCTAAAGACATAAGTTTCATATCTCGAATCGCTAACAACAGATTATGTATATTCTTTGCCATCCAAGAAATAGCATATCAATTCTCAGAAAATCAGCAAGTGATACAAATAAAGAATCATAAGCTACCAGTGAAAAATATTTACTAGTAAACATAGAAGAAGAAGAATATCAAATATTTATCCTATCTTTTCTCATGAACTAATAGGCAAATAATTTAGTAATAGAGGAATTAAAGTATCAACTAAAATATAATTTGTAAAAGCTGGTATAACTGAACTTGGTTTTGCTCATATTATGAATTTTTGAAGTCAAGTCTATGTTGTTTCAGAACACCTAGAACAACTACCCAATTCCACACATAGATTCTATGAATGTATGTGAATGTCATATGGAATATTATTTTCTTCTGGTAATACCTCTAGCTTCATCTGCAATGATAAGGGAAAAGCCCATCCTTCTGATTCAACTTTTCTCGAGAAATACCTAGTAAAAATAACAGATAATAATAAAGTACATTAAAAATCTCAACCAATACAAAACTAAAGCAGGAAACAAACATAAAACCTCAGAAAACAAATTGTAAGAAAGTAGAGGAACAAATTGCATCAATTAAATGTGCTATTGAATCTAACGCAGATAAATTTCGATTAAATTATCAACAATTTTTCGTATTTTTAGATAATGTTTTAGCGCGAATAATTTAATGGTTGATAAAGATTTTACAAATGATTTGGAATCTTTAAAATCAATGATAAGATATACTAACTCTCCTCTTGTGAAAAGAACTTTGGAGAAAGATATGTTACTATAAAACATCGATTTCGATATTTTGACGGAAATTCACAGTTTGGGGATCTCAAATACAGTAAAATGTGTTCAAAACAGTTTCTATGTCCGTTCAAGCGTCAGTCTGTCCATCTGTGATCGATACAACTGCCGAAACTGCAATCAGTTCTATTCGGAAATCAATATCCCTCTACAGATCAGTCTCTACATGAGATCCTGAGAATTTGAAACGGGTATTTTAATTTTTCTATATTAGTTTATGAAGTACATACTATTCTTTTTTTAAAACAAGGAAATTATTTTCTTGACATTATTTTTTTTAAATAGAGCCAATAGAGCTTTCAGATATTGAAACCTGTGAATTTAGTTTTTTCGAAAGTTACAGTTATTTCGAACGTCTCCTAACCCTTCACATTTGAAACAAAAGATTTTACTCTCAAAGCAAACAAATTCTAAATATTGGAACTCACAAAGAAGACATGTAGTACAATTGTCAAGAAATAAAACATTATTTTCTGGATTCTTCTCGGAATAAGGAGGAACACCTGTCGGTCGCTTACTGTACTCAGTAACTATATCACGTGATAGTGACGACCCTAGGGGTTAATACATTAGCTTCCGTTCTTTTCGACAACCGGCATCATACAACAAAAGGACATTAACATGCGACTCAGACACATTAAAACGGGTCTATTATATTGAGGAGCGTTACGAGCGTAGGATAAAATGATGGTGCTAAAACAGCACAAACTTTCTCACCCGTACTTTCACGCAAAATTACGCGAGAGGTATTCAAGTTTTCGAAAAATTGTACATGGCCTTATTTCAAAATCTTTCTTTAAGAGATAGATTTCACTAAGGAAAAAATATTTTATTTGATTTTTTTTTCGTTGTAGGAAAACTCAAAAAAAATCGAACTTTTGCAATTTTCTAAAATTTAGTGTTTTAACGAAAATGAGATCTACACCATTCTCTTAAACGTCCTTCACACTATCCAACAAAAATGTAATCAAAGACGATGGGGCCATTTCATGTCAAATAACCCCACAATTAAAATGTCGGTTTCAAATTCAAGGGTCTTGGACATAGGACCTTGGAATCACGACATAGGTCCGTCCTTAGGACCTCCCAGTCAGAGGCACTGCAGTGACATCAGTTGATGCCCTGAGCCACCTTTACCGGTATGGCAAGGCAAGAAAGGTAGGGATGGGTGGACTGGGCTGATGGAAAGGGGCTGGATAGGGCAGGTTAGAGTGAAGATACACCATTCAAAGAGTTCATTACTACTTACTTTCTAACAGCATTTGATTTTGAGTAAATACCCGTGTAATGAGAATACTGAAGATAATATTTACTACTGAACTCTAATAGGACTAGGGAACAAAAAAAATGTTCAAACTCAAGAATGAAAGTCGGTGATTTTATAAGAAACAATCACGATGATTTTGAAAATCACTAAAAAAAAGTTTCTATTATGCGTGGTTCACAAAATACGAACATACGAAATATATTAAATTTAAAAAAAAAACCTATGCTAACTTTCGCATTATTACTCTCGGTGTATTACTATAAAATTATATGACAATGTTTCATTTGAGGCAAGAACAAGTTAAAAATCGTATACCATATTCGTGCAATAATTTTGAATCATCTTGGAAAGAGAAATACCTTTTGCATTGCTTAAAACTGCTTTGCACCTTGTCACTTACTCTTGTATTTCTGTTTACTCTCTCTGACAAGAAATCAGCAATAATATCTCATCATTGCAGGATCCTTACGCTCTTGGTATCTCTTCTCCATTGTAGCAATATCTTGATAAAACTATTATCTACTCATCACTAATATCACCCAAATTCTGTGGGAAAAATTCAGATGGAAGTGAATAAAATGAATTTGCAGATACATTCTCCACATATTTTTGTAGGTTTCTAACCATTCTGTTACCAACGTTTTATTATTGTCTTCTTTCTTTGCCCCGAGATATTCACGCACACCTCCCTTAAAGGATTGCCAAGCTGCTAACTCAAGGACTCTTGCAGTTTTCTTCCAATATTTCATCTAACGTGAGTTTAATGATTTTCGGGCCGATGAATATTTCTTTCTTCGATTTTGCATTACTCATCCGTGGAATTATTTTACTGCTTAATTGCCATTAATCTAGATTACAAAGAACACTCATTAATCTCCTAATGTCTGCACAAAACGACTAGTGATGCTACAGAATGACACAGACTTTCTCATACTAGTTAGTTTTCTAATTTCTTTGGTCAGGCCAGTTTTTCTGTCTTGTCAGATACTTTTGACAGCTGCCATTCATTGCCATCAAAGTACATTTTTTATATTTTCTCAATTTTTTGTTTTACTAATAGAGGAAACAAAATATTACTTTAAGAATATTAAAGAAGAGTAATACCTCGTCCTAAATGGTAATTTTCCTTAAAAACGCTGAGGCGTTTTTAAAAATATGACGTTTAAGTCTTACTGTAAACGCGAAATTTAAAGATTTTTTCTCAGAAAATTTTTAGTTTTCGAAAGTTTCATTGGAAGTCATTTGAAGTACTTAAGCTCATTAATACAATAGTCTTCACAAATTTGATGGAAATGTGCATATTAACGTGAGAGATATTTCATAAATATTATGTTTGAAAAAACAAAAAGAAAATACTCTAAAATGAACTTTACTTTACATTAAAGAGTACAATTAGTAAAGTTTGAAGAAATAATTTGGAGCCGTTTTTGAGAAAATGGCAATTGAGCGTTTCAAAAAATGCGTAATTTTGAGTTCATTTTCACAGAAAACTTTCAAGTTTTCGAAAGCTTTCTATGCCTTTATTTAAAGCACGTGTACTTATAAAAGCAATAGTGTGAAAAACTCGACTCTGTTTCTAAACTCTGAATTTTTTGTACCGACAGCAAATAGCTTTCATTACTATAATCTGGAGCCTAGCAGTCAAGATTCTTTATTGACAAATTCATATCAATGGCAAATCATTTAGTCTTCCAGTTGCAATAAGTGCAGGCCATTGTCAGAGATTCCCGGTAAGAGCCTGGATCATTTGAAGTAGAGGCTTCTGTTTCTGGGGGAAACAGCATCACGCGCACTGCAGGTACATATCACATGACACCAACTGACAGAATCTGCTACCCTAACAGTTGGATACTTTTATACTTGCGATAAGGTTTGGAGCCAAAATAATTCTTTTCGGAGAGTGACGCGTGGGAAATATTCATATAATATGCAAGATTACAATCGTTCACTACCGCAAAGTCAACGCATTGTAATCCTTTTTCTTACGTTTGTAGTCGGGGTTTGTTGAATCAGTGCCAAGAGAGGAAGAAATACGTCAACTGATCGCGAAATGTTCGTGCTTGCTATTGCATTTCGCCCTCTGATTTCTTTGAAGTGTACGGAATTGGAATAAATTGTTCAAACTAATAACAAAAAATGTGAAGCAATTGAAGTCATTCCACACCCTCGTTTTCCTATTATTTATTCTTACCAAATTTCATTCTTTAAAATTCTACTCTCCCTCTCCCTCTTTGAAAATGAAATATTTTTTAATATAATCTCCCCCTGTTACCTTTTTCAACAAAGTACCTTGCGATTTTACAGAAATGAGATTTTAACCTAGGTCTTTTTGCGTGAAGAAAATTTCTCGCCAAGAATATCTTCGTGAGGTTCAACGATTTTTCTAATCGCTTGGCGCAAAGCCAATATAGTAGATGAGATGCTCTTTACAAATGTCTTCCATTGTCGTACGACATCGGGGCTATTTATTGCAAGCTGATGTATCCCGCTACATAAGAACAAATCAAGACATTTGGAAGCGATCATTTAATGTGGTTACGAAACAGATAATAAATCTACACGATTTTTACATACGTATATTGTAGCACAATCGGGGCTTGCAGAACTTCTCATAAAAGAGAGCATCACATTGCCCGCTGGTAGAGTTGGCGAGTTTTTTTTTTTTTAACATGTATTTATTTTCATACACATTCGTACACATTCGCTTTAGTGGCAAATAACTTTCCACGTTTTCCACTCACTTACATTCTTACATGAGCATCATGGATACTGACACTTTCTAACTCTAAACCATTGTTTCTTGAAAATGTTATTGTGGCTTCTATTTGCTACACATCAATAGTGGCAAATCTAACTTCGTTTTTGCCTTCTAACGTCACAGTGCATTCCACCATTTATGTTTTTAATTCTGGTTTTCTGACTTGTGTTTTAAAATCCTATTAGTGTTTAAATTATTAATATTTTGAATAATTTATAAGAAAAAATAATTTTTTGTACTTTTCCGTATGTTTTTATCGATATTATTAGTTTCACGATATTTTCAGAAGGAAGCTTTTCAGATTTTATTGCTCATGAGGGAATCTACGATCGTAAAAATCCGTTTTAGAGGATCTAGAACGAAGTCTCCAAAGCAGTTTTTTTTTTTGACAGCGAGAATGACACCATTGAAGAGCAATTCCGGTTTCCTTCAAAACTACGAGATCATTGAACGGTTACTCTTTTTGAAGCCTTAGAAAAAACACAACTGTTTTTAACAAGAAAGGGATTTGAGAGAATCTACATTCGAAATGCATCAGAGCCAGTCCCGCATGGGGTCCTCGCACCTCATCGCCCTCGCCAAGCCAACGCCGCGGACAACGGGAGCCATCCGCGTTGGCAACTACCGGAATTCTATGAAGTCGCCGGGCAGCCGCCCGCCTCCCCCGCTCCGC
>BOPP01000062.1:5298559-5333075 GCA_017312745.1 Gryllus bimaculatus
CAAAACAACCGTTAAGATCCTTTTGGCGAAAAAAAATCGGGTCTTTATAATACGAATTTTCAGGAGTAAAAATAAAAAAACTATTAAAAGACAAGTTACCCTCTACCCAAAAAATTGAAAGAAAATCTCATTGATAACTTTAGGAAAATGTAGCCTACCTTGATTTCCCTAGATCTCGCTACGAGGATTGCACAAAAAAAATACGGCATCCACTAAGTAAGTAAAAATCGGAATTAGCCCAGCAGAATCCGTTAATCAGCGATTACAATTCTTCCATTCTACCGCATAAAGAGACACAGGTTTTCAGTGAGAATCGGAAAAAAGCCTATTGCACGCCTTAGACACCACATCATTTACCGCCCCCCACAGATTTGAAAAGATATTTAAATATAGAAAGTCATGTTAGAGGTGAGCTTAAAAATCCGCCCAAAAACGACGCATTAATCAAATATTACAAATTGAATGACCACAGTGTATGTTAATTGACCCGCGTTCGACCGAATGAGAACGGAATGTGAAACCCATTCCAAGAAGGAAAGATCATGCCAATCGAAACATAAACAAAATAATACTTACCAAAAATCAAAATCATGCGAATCGCGTTAGGCAATTTCTGCCATGTAAAATCAAAAAAACACACGGCTCTTTACAGAACTTTAAACTTAAGAAACCGACTACGAGACGGAAACGTATCGAGAATGCACGTGTTATACGCAACGCCTATTGCCCAGGAGTCGTCATATAGACAACTATTCACTCAAGTTCCTGTTCCATTCTTAATACTTCCAAATTCATTACGATACCTTGTGCTCAAATCGTAGTATGCTTCGCCCATAAATGCCAAAATGCACCCTATCTCCCGTTCTTCGGATTATCTCCGTTTCGGATCGGAATAAATCGCGCTTTAATGATAACAAGAATGAGAAGGATCTTTCTAAATTATTCCACATGTCTTTATAAACGTAAAAAGATGTCTCGTTAAACGGTTAGTAGATAAAAGTATTAAATTCACTTTCGGCTCAATAAGCAACAGATAGAATTTCAAAACCTGCACGCGGCAAGTTACAGCCTTTTGCAAGCGATCGAAACCAGGAAACCACACATTGTCAACACACTATTAGTTTCTTGTAGCAAAATCAGTTACTACAAACAACTTCACAATACTGAAGTGAATCATATAATTTAAAATTTAAACGTGCGAGTGTTTCCAAAATTGTGTGTTATATAGCAGGACTCTGCTTAAATAAGTATTGCGCCAGCATTATCAATGCCCGCGCCCCAATGTGTGTGAGAATATATGCTTAGAACTAGCTGCGTATCTAGAGAGTACCATCTCAGCCTCTCTCTTCTCGAGAGATCCACAACCATGTGCCAAACTGTTTCAACCGAGAAAGACATCAACAGCACTACAACCAATCCTATGTATTCTAGTGTATCCCTCCAAATCACTTAGTTCATACCTGACCCCCATCATCTATTGAAAATCTACGGAATGCGCCAAAGTCAAAGTCAACCATGGTTTAAAAACCAAACGACTATTGTTATCCATCTCGTACGCATCAATGAATGTATGTTGATGATTTACATTTTGTGACACCTGTTTCTCCAGCTGAAAATATTGTCGCTAATATCTCCTTCGAAAACAATTACACTGCCAACGATCTGTTTGAAGCATGCCCTCTGATCCTTGTGGAAAAGAACTCCTGTCATGTGTATCATTAATCTATAAGATACAGAAAACCTCACTCAAAACTACTGGTTGTGATTCCGCCTCAATTGAGCAACCTATCACCCCATTTCCACTTGCATCAAAATAAAAATACAGATCCTCTCCTTTGCGTCGACAGCCGCGAAGTTATAAAACTTTTTTAGACTTATGAAACCATTGCTTTAAAAGTTTTTTTTTTTCATCATCCCTCACTGTAAACTTGTAAGATACATCAGACTTTTCCGAGAAATATAAAAGATATTTTTAATTCATTAGTTCTGTGAATGCTCCTGTGTTCGTCTCATGGTCATTCTCTTTAGCAGCCCAAACCAAATCTCTCTATAACAAAGTTTCCCGGTTGACCCTACTTAAAGACCCCTGTAGGTCAACATTATCAGCGTGCAGTTCAATATGTCTCGTATCGAGTTCTAATAAACACTGTATTAGATCTGCCCACCTAATTATACCTATTTTGGAACATTGCGAAAGAAATTATGTGCCTATTTACGCAAATTATTATTTATTACTATTTGTATATTACATAATTGTTATACATTCATTTACATTGTACTTATATGTTATACATGTTACTCGATACTATTACGTTATACTATTGCTATACACCATAGTGTATCCAAAGAATCAAAGCACGGCTGCGGACTGAACCTACTCAATGTAAGAATGACCTTGCTCTGGAATGGAGGGTTATATTCCCGCCTCCTGTAAGCTCTCCCAAGAATGCAACAGAAGTGCTCAGTCAATTCTAGTAATAAAATACACTACATGCCTATTGGTTATGTCATCTCCAAGCGAATGCCAAGCAGTGTTCCTTGAACGCTCAGCTAAAAAGATACACATTTGTCGTAGCCCCTGACTTCAAACCCTTTGTGACCCTTGTCCCGTATAACTCAAAGGCCGCTGAATGTAAAACGCATAGTAGGAGACTGTGGCCACCCAGAGATGTCACCATGACACACGTTTAGTGACGTGAGGTTTGGAGAGGCACGGCAGTTTGATGTAATCCCCTTTGCGGCCCAACCCAAGCGCCAGAAGGTTCATATCATTTTCGCGCTTCACAACGCCAAACCTATAAACGTATAAAACTTGTATAATCCTTACTATTGTTCAATAAATCATCAGTGCTAATCTACAAAAAGCACTTCCTAGCTTAATTTCACCAATCGTCGCCGCAGACTCCAGTTTGCCGTTTCCTGTCCGCATTCCACAACGCTTAACTTGTAGGAACCACGGAGAAAGCTGACTGTTTCCGTCAAAAATTAAGTATCCTTCTATTTTGATGCTATTTTGCATTCCTTTCACTCCTCAAGAAAACACTGAGTCTGCTATATTTCTATTTTATTAAAATACCATTAAAAAGTCTGCTTTTATGTTTATTTGTATGGAAACTATTGCCACCTTCAGTGACCATAGCCCCTCTCTTACGTTCGATTACTCTTAAGGAACAGAAGATTTCAGCGTCATGTAGCGTTGTACGGGCGCAGGTTGGTTGAAGAGTCGTTGCACGATTTTGCAATAAAATAGAGTATATTTCGCAAAGTGTTCTGCGCAATTTGCTGTAATAATCCCAGGTAACTGTTGAATTGAAAAAAGGTGATGGTTTCTCCATAGTTTCTGTGAGGCGTTCTTTATTGTTTTTTTCTCTGGTTTAATGTGCAAAGAGTACAATTTGGCGAAAGTTGTGTTTTACTATCTTTGTGATTCATGCGTTTGTTCGAAAATTCCACTATATAAAAGTTTGTGGTAGAGAAAAACTCATGCATATCATTTTTCAAGGAAAAAAATCTCAAAACTCACGAACACATTCATTAATGGCTGACATGCCATCACAGCGCGCGTGCTAATTTGCCGAGAGTGAGTTCTCCTGGAAAAGAAAAATTGTCCAGTTCAAAATTAGAAAAATTCCAATCAGAAAATGAGCATCGTTAATAGCTATATTAAAACTGTAATTCAATTAATTACTTTCGCAATTGCCCCATTAATTACTTTTGCAAAGTACAAAACACTGTGACTGTGAAAATTGCTTGACGTGTATTACCACAAAAAATAAGCCAAAGAAAGCGATTTAGCATGTACCATTAGAAACTGTTTTATTCCAGTACATTGCAAAAAACATAACTTTTTGGAGCGTGATCCTCTCTCCCTGTGCCCAGTTCCATAAACAGTTAAGATCGTTCTGTAAAACATTTTCGTCCTCAGACGAGCCAATACTCCCATATATTATGCTCACAGGGCTTGCATAGGGCGCATAGGGCTTGTTAAAAGGCTTTCTGTGATGAGCGTACCTACAATGAGTAAATTTAGTATTGCTAGTATAGGCAGTACCTGCTTCCCTTGAACCGATAAACTTAACTTCTGTATATAATGCGCTAAAGGAATTGTGACGAATTTAATTTTGTAAAGAAATTATGCTTGTATAAAATACTTACTTTATAAAATAAAACTTTTATAACGTTTGTGTAAAATTAGATAACAAAAATAAGTACCTAGTGGTGCTACATAATGGCACACACTATCGTACTAGTTAGTTTTCTAATTTCTTGTATATGAGCGAGATTTACCGTTTTGCCCCATCCTCTTGCCAGATACTGTCTATCGCTTCGCAATATATATATATATATATATATATATATATATATATATATATACACGTAATTCTCAATTTGTCGGTTTCCTAATAATAGAATTGAGCATTATTTTAAGAATATTGAAGAAGAGTAAAACCTCATCCTACATGGAAATTTTCGTTAAAAAATTTGCAGCTGTTTAGACGAAACTGTTTAAGCATTACAGTAAATGCGAAATTTGAAGAACTTTTTTACAGAAAACCTGTGAGTTTTCGTTAAACTTCATTCAAAGTCATTTTTCGCACATACACTCATTAATGAAAAATGTATACACATCGCTGGAAATGTATATATTAAGAGAAATATTTTAAACAATATATTTGATTAATTTTTGAAAGAACAAAAGAATTAAGTAAAATGGTATTTATGCCATCTTAGGCGCAGCATTTAGCATCCGTACAAAAAGTTTGAAGAAAAAATTGCGCCGTTTTTTAAAAAAAATTTTAAATGTCCCTGGGAGTCCATGTTAAGTAACCCAAATTTTAAAGAATGTTTTTCAAAATCGCAAAGCTTTGAGTCGAAGCAGTTCGACCGGTCTATTGTGGAAAAAAATCGTGGTTTAGGTGCTAGTACAGACAGAGGAATAGGTAAACAGAAAGACGGACGTTTTGCCGTTAATCGATTTTTTCGGTATTGAGGATCCATAAAAATGGATTCTGGCTACACCACGTATTAGAAGATTTTGTTTTCTAAATTTAGCAACTGGGTATATCCTCTTTTTCGTCGTCAAGGTACGTCAATAAGAGTTTTTCTGCCGAAATTTTGCTGTTTTCCGCAAAGGTTACATAACTCCTCTCTACTCTTTAAGCGATAGTGTAAGCATTTCAGTGAAAACTGATTCATTCCGAATCGGTTTAGTGATTCTCGAGAATACAGAGAAGACAAAATTCGTAAAAAATCAATTGACTGGCTCTATATATGATATAAATATAGAAATAATTAGTGATTATGAAATAACAGTTATTATGAAATCACAAAAACTCCAACGTTGTGCAAACATCACTGTATTTCCCACTTTATCTTACCATCTGGCTCTGACATAAGATACTTTTCATACTGAGTCTAGCTTTATTGGGTTACTTTGCACTGAAGATCTATGCGTATATATTTAATGTTTTAATGTAATTCTGTGTAAAAATAATTATCCTCAGCAAGTTTTAAATATATTAAGTTATTGCTTTCATTCATTTTCCTTTTAATACAACTTAATTATATTTCAGGGCAAGAACGATGTGAAGTGAATAATGCTGCCCATTACGGAAAGGTTATAGCGGAATGCAAAAGCAAAATAATCCTCCAATATCCTCGAAATCCTCCGAATAATCTGTCTGCTTATGTTTTGGAATAAGAAAAGTTCGCATTCACCAATTTTATTACCCCCTTCCCTCTCCTCTGTTTTCATAAAAATAAGTGTGTTTTTTTTTACATTTCGAGTACTTTCCTACATACTGTAAAATTATATAATACCTGGAATGAGTAACAATGAGAACAATGACTTTATTAAACCTCAGTAATATAAACACACTTTCGTTAATTGCTGGCGCGAAATATGAATTTTAAATACACAAAAACCGTTCAGATAAGAAATCACAGGAAAAACCCATTTAAAAAAATAAAGATAAAAGATAAAGACAAATTTATTTGAACTGCAAATGGGCATAACTTGGTGGCAGCTAATTACATAAATAAGATAATACGCTAACATGCTTACTATGTAATAATAATAATAATAATAATAATAATAATAATAATAATAATAACATTAATAATAAAAATATGTCCTGTCCATTAACCATTTGCTTTGAAATTGACACTTTCTCCTCCAGAGACGCGGAATTGTGGTTACGGTCATGAGAAACCACTTGTCATAGGTAATACCACGAGAGTTTTGGAAATTGTCTATAAACCCCTCCGAAAATTTCTGACCATCTGAGAATTTCCAACCATACGTGGTATTTAATACGACTATTCCTCGAATGAAATTACGCCCAACTTTGAAAATAAATGAAAGTTTGTTAAAATCAAAGAGGTTATGTTGTAGTCCATACGCGGTGTATTGCACATTAACACAGCGATCGATATATACCTAAGATAGATTAGTCACAGCTTATTGTTGGCCTTTAGGGAGAAGCGGTAAGAAAAATTGGATGCAAAAGCGATACATGTTTTGAGATACACCGGCCTGAATTTTATTGACCCCCATTTTATGTGTATTGTTAAACACTATTGGTTTTAATTTCACGATTGAAATAGTCAGCGTAATCTCCAACTCTAGCGCATCTGGCTTCCTCCAGACTAGGACTAGTACCGTTTTTTCTAGGACTAGTACATTTTTTGAGATACACCGGCCTGAATGGGGCATTTTATGTGTATTGTTAAACATTATTGGTTTTAATTTCACGATTGAAATAGTCAGGGTAATCTCCAACTGTAGCCCATCTGGCTTCCTCCAGACTAGTACAGTTTTTTCTCCCCACTTTTTCGGCCTCCTAAAAGAGCGCTCCGCGCGGCAAAAGCTGCAACTCCGCCGCCGATGCCAGCGCCCCTCGCTCGTCAGCGCAAGGTGGCCGTCAACACGGCTGTCGCCTCCTCTTCCATCACACCGCACCGCCGTCCGTCGCTCCCTTCGTTTGCAGAACGTTAAATCCACGTTCCTCCGCCCTCGGCGCGCGCCTCTCCCCTGCGGCTATAAAAACTCGACGAGCAGTTCCGGGCGGCCTGCCGAAAGGCGAAGATCGCCCCGCCGCGCTCTCCCTCGCTCTTCGTTAAGCCCCGTGTACACAAACAAGCAGGGACCGCGCGCGTCTCCCCTGCTGAAAAATTACACGCACCGGAAATCTCTCGTCCGGTTCGGGTTCCCAGAACCTCCGCCCCCCCCCCGCTCCTCCTCGCTCCGCTTTGCTGCTTCCGGCTCTTCCCGCTCGCATTGCTGCTGGCGCCTTCCTCCGGCCGCGTCCCGCCCCGAAACGAAGCACTCCCTTCACCGCGCCTCCGCGCTTAACTATCGCTTCTTGCGAAGGTATTTCTCGTTATCAGTTTTCATCACCTAATGTATCTTGTTCTCTCCCCAGCACGTTCCATTTTAACCCCTTTACGCGCGCTCTGTTCATCTCTTCTTAATCTCAGCGGGTTCAGCTCCCTGACTCGCCCCTTCTAAGCTGCTGCCTGTTTGGTTTTATTCATGGTACTGACTGGGGTGGCCTACGCTACATTGATGTTTGCAAGGAACGAGAGTTTTGATTGGCGGCGTCTCTGTGACTCGAGGTCAGGAACCTCGCACGCCCTGCTATCTGGCGCGTCCCACGTGACCACGCCCCTCTGCCGCCTTACTTTCCGCCACTCCGCAGCCCCGCCGTCGCTCTCCCCGCTTTCCCTTCCCAATCTTCCCGCAGCCCCGCTCATCGTTGCCCCACTCGCCGCTACTTGGACCCTGGTCCCCGCTGCCTCTCTCCCCGCTTCCCCACATACCGCTGCCTCACCTGCATCCCGATCCCTGATATCCATTGCACCGCTCCCCACTGTCCCACCCCCCCCCCACTGCCCCGTTTCACGTCTTGTTCCCAGCCCCTCACCCAACCCCATCCGCTCTGCCCTGCTCCTTGCCACCCCCACTGCCCCGCACCCCACTGCTCGCTCTCATTCCCACTCTCCCACTGCCCCGCTCCTACTTCCCGCTCCTAACCGCTTCCCACTGTCCTCGCTCCCACTCCCCCGACTCCCCGCTCCCACTGCGCGCTCCACTGCCCGCTCCCCTGCCGCCGCTCCCATGCCCCGTCCCCACTGCCCCGTTCCCCACTGCCCCTCCCCCACTGCCGACCTTCCCCACTGGCCGCCGCTCCCTGTTTGCTTTGCTCCCCCTTCCCCAGTCTCGCTTCCCGCATCTGTTCCCGCCCCACTTCTGTTTTTTCTCCCGTCCCACTTCTCCGCTGCTCGGGCCAGGTCCGTGTTGTCCCGCTCCCCGAAGTCGTGCTCCCCCATTCCTCATCAAAATCAGCTGAGAAGAGATTCTTCCACGCCCCGTCGCCACGCCCCCTCTCAGGTCTACACCATGCACTCCTTTCCGTGCATCTGCCCCTTTCTGTCGCTCAGCCTCTTCGCATCAACACGGCCTAATGAGGACGGCGATCTCCGCTCGGAATAGACCTTCCACGCCTTCCCTCTTCCCGTTTCAAGAAATGGCGATCTCTTCTTTCTCCCTCTCCCTACCTTCAGTTTCCCCTTTCAGCAACGCGCTGTCACGCGATGCGGGGGTCATTATTAACCTTTCATAGGCAGGGAGAACGAGAAAGCAGTTGCCAGGCGCATCTGCCCAACTTGTGAAAGTCCTCGTCTTTTCATTAGTGTGGATGGGGATTGTCTTATCTAACTATTCTAAGCTCTAACCATTTTCTTAGGAACCACTTTTCTTGTTAATATGACTCCTGGTAAACAAATGACGAATACATTTTTGCCAATTTTGTATTACTAATTCGACATCTATTATGTACTGAGTTTGAGACATGTTGTCGAAATGAGTCGTCAACGCTTTGTAAAAACAGAATATGCAGATGTAATATCTTCTTTAAAATTAGTGTTCAGTTAAATTTTGCAATTTAAAGTCGAGTACGCCACCTGTCAGTCTTATACATTTACACTCGTAGAAAGTACAAAATCGATCAGTCTGATGTTAGACCAGTAATTATTTATGTCTCCGGTAGTGAAGTCTTTTGCGTATGAACAAAATGTAGAACTTTCATGAAATGTTAGCATTTTGAAACGAGTACGTCGTAGACATTTTCGCACGATTTCGGTACTTTTTTTGTTGTTGTTTTTTGTTTTGTTGTTTTTTTGCTTTTGCGCGAATTCGTTAAATTTTCAAGAGTATAGTCTTGGGATCATTGTCAGTATGTGAGGCGGCATTCATGTTGATTTACGTCGCCCCACTGCTTTGTTTACTTTGGAGTACTGAATTGTTTTATATGGCCATGACTTCTGTACACGTGTGGCAATGTAGACTTTGCCGTACATGATGCGCAAAGTAACACTTCCCAATCAATATACAATGAAGGTTTATTCTACTACAGTGAAATACACGTTTCCGTGTTTGAGTACTGAAAATTAATATAATCAGAATGTAACGTTATAAAGAAAACACCCAATGCTTACACAATCTTCGTAACTTTTAGTCGTCGTTTCATCAAATGTTGTTGAGAAATTACGAATAAGCAACTCAAACCCGATATTTAAGCAACTTTCCTTGCATTCCACACAATCTATCATGTTCAGTTGTGCCCATTCGTATCCAGAAATCGCTACCTTTAACATAACCGTCAATCCAGCATCATATCCCTCACCACCCTCACCCGCTATTATGAACTACCCACCACCAGTACCAATAATATATTACTTATCCACCATTACCAACAACCAATCATCACTCTCTGCTAACCACACCTTTCATTACGAACCACTACCTTCCACGACCAACCACCAACTACCCTAACTTCAATTATATCGCGAACTCTACCACCGCCTTTGTCACCCCCCCCCCACTGCCACCACCTTCTCCAAACGAGAACTAAAACTACGCAACTTTCATTATTACCCTGGTATCCACCATCGTCACTACATTATACCCAATCACCCGTTACTAACCAATTTGCATTCTCAACCTCCAACCACTGCCAATCACTCATCACTACTAATGACTAACCACACCAATTACCAAGGTCCCTCCCATGGCCACTAACAACTATCAAAGCGCCTAATCAAAATTAAAAGACAACCACCGACCCTACCACTACCATCCCTACCACCACAACCACCATCACTACCCACCGTCACTACGTCACCCTAGCAGCACCACCAGTATCTCTACCACCATCACCGTCCACCATTTCCACCTTCACCCCCACCGTCACCATCACCTCTACAACCATCAGCTCTACCCCTTCCAACACCACTAATTCTAACACCACCACCCAACCACACCACTCAACATTCATAACCAGCGTTCATCAACTCATCGCCTGCCTTATGATCCCCCAGCCTTTGCCTTCAAGCGCAGCCGTAGCCTCCACCAGAGAGCGTCGCCGCACCTGCGTCTCTTCGCGCCGCGGCGGAGGCGGAGGCGGGGGTGGGGCGGGGGCGGGGGCGTCTGGCCCGGGCACCGGCAGCGTAACGCGGAACGCGGCCGGGCGGCGGGGAGGAAGCAAAATGCAGCGGCGGCGCGGCGGAAGCAGAGGGCGGCAAGTGTCCGCCGCAAGGCGCCGCTCTCGCCGGCGAGGCGCGGCGGCGCTACATGCCGAGGGCGGGGACGGGGCGGGGCGCGCGGGGCGGGATACGAACACGTCCGCCACGCGCCGCCGCCCCGCGCCCCCGCGGGCCTCGCCGCGCATAAGAGGATTTACGAGTCAGCCCGCCTGGTTAGCGCGGCGGCGGCGCTACAACGGCTCCCGCACGGGCCCGGCAAGACGGCGCGGCCGGCGGCGGGGGCGGGGGCAGGGTGCCGAGGCAGCGGCGGCGCGCCGCGGTGGCGAGGGTTTATTTTAAAAGCCTCTCATCTAACGATATTTAAACTGGGAAAACCGCACGGATATAAATCTCCACCGCGCATAGTGGCGGCCAGCATGGTCGCGGGCGGCGCGTGCGGGCGGCGGCGGCGGCGGGGGTGTGGGGGCGGGGGCGTCGGGTGTGAGCCGGGGCTGGGTGGTCTTAAACCCGAAGCTCTCGGCCACCGTCCCTGTCTTTTTGCGGTTTCACGCTGCGCCGCCGCCGCCGCCAACGCGCTCGCGCGGCCCCGTTCTCTGCTCCACCCTCGCCGCCTTCGGCCGCCACCCTCCTCCTGCACATAAAATAGGATGAAATATCCGGCGGGAGAGCTAATATCGCGTGCTGGAGCGCGAGCGAGTAATTCACCGGCCGCCCGCGCCGGGGCGGGGGCGGAGGTACAGCGGCGAGCAGAAACGTGTGGCGAGTGCTCGGGGGGGGGGGCGGAGGGGGGCGCGCCGACCTGGCGGTGAGACCCCGGAGGAGGAGGGAAGGTAGGATTTCAACACGCTCGAGATGGCAGGGGGTGGCCCGACGCGTTTGCGTAGACCCGCCGAAGGGGAGCACAACTGTGAGGTGCAAGAAAGGAGTATAGAGCGAGTGTGAAAGCAGATGGAAAGAGATGGTAGAAAAACCATTTATGAATTGAAAAAATATTTGAAGGTAAAGGGGTAAAAAGAATCTGGAAATAGCGACAAAATATCACGGAGTAAATTAAAAAAGGGAGTGAAGCGGAATGAAGCATAGGTGGAAGAAACTGCATACAGACACAAGGCGACATGCGTAGTGCAAGCGAAAGAGACGTCGGTAGACGCGGTTGTTCAGCCCCGGACGGTGAATGGAGACGGAGGGGGATGGGGAGAAATGCATGGCGGAGGAGTGGCCGTGAAGTAACTCAGCAAGGAGAGGGTGCTGGAACGGGTCTGGGCCTGGGTCTGGAATTGGGGAAGGGAGCGTGTGAGACTCGCACGAGGGCGGGCCGACAATCGACATCCGCACTCCGCCAGGGATTAGGTGAGACTTTACGCGCGGAATATGCCGGGGAACAGGGGGAATGGAATCAGTGCGTGGACCTGTTGCTAAGTGGATATTCCTAAATTTCGATTCTGGCAGCGGAAGGTGTTCAAGAGCTCACGCTGCTATTAGGAGGCAAGATTAGAGTCCGTGGCGTCGTTCCACCCTTTTCATCTCGGGTCGTAATTTGTTCAGTATGATGCCTCCTCTTGTACTGTGGTCGACTCTAGATATAATGGTGATTAAATTGGAACTACTGTCAAATTAGATAGAACTGTTCAGATGGGCGTTGTTTCTTGCATGAAACTGTGAGGTATCGCGATCATGAAAACCAACAAATAGAAGTTGGTAGTTCCTGAAATTAAGGCCTCCTCATCGAACTGGATTCAGGGCATCGTGACCGGGAAAATTCTCAGGGATTCGCGACGGTCACTTTCTTCCCTCACCCCTTGGTACTGCAGGCAGCCTGCAGGACTGACATCGCATCGGCATCACTTCTGATGCCGTTTGATGAGCTTTTGCTTGTGTTCTCGAGAACAAGAGATACAAGAGTGCATAAAATTCTGCAAAAGAAGATATAGAAAAGTGTGAATGCCTTTGTTAATTGAAAAACAATTAATCCTTCCGCGTTCACCATCAGGTAACTAACTATACGTACTAAATAAATTCAGAAGTGTGGAAGACTGCGAAAATAGTTTGTGACTAGCGTCCCATTGGACGGGCGTTGCCGGCATCCTTATCTACGAATCTACTCTTCCCAAAACGCACCTCATGTGTTGCCATGACTACGGCTGCCCTGCAATGTCGCCCTAAGATCACTAATTGGGGCAGGCATGTTCTGAAAAATAGCTCACACATTCTTGTTGATATAACTTCTATAAAATTGTTTTAAATTTATTGAATACCATTATGCAAGTATTTTAAAAATGTGCAATATATATTTTGGTTATCGTATGTTGGTACTCCAGTCGCTCGTACAATTTTAATAATCATGTTTAATGTTGTTAGTCCTATGTGGCTCCAAGGCAGCGTACTAGCCCCATGGTGCGATCCGGAGTACGATTCCCGGTTGGGGAAAAACATTTGTAGCTTTTCTTTAAAATCGTCTGTTTCTGTATCTGTGAGGCGATGAAAAGCTCACGGAGGCGGCGTTTGCTAGGTACAGTGAAGGGAATATATCATGTTAACGATATGTCTCTATTACCCCACAAGAGTGGGAATTAACTATGCTCAGGACTAGGGGACACCACAAACTAGCCAGCAAAGTTGGACAATCAACCCCAAATCTTAAATACACATACAATAATTTGTATGTTTGCCAAAATCCACAACCTGGGCGCACAACTAGAGTAATCACGATACTATTCCGCTCCATGTTAGAAATACGGCGTCAGTGATTTGATATCAATCAAAGTTACTGATTAAGTTTGGTGCAAGGTTAGTCTTACACAGGCATTTGAGCGTGAGATCATTTCTGTGAAACTGTGCTAGGCAGAAAAAGGATCCCCGCTTCACTAGTGGAACGCGAGTGCCGAGATGGGGGCGGAAACAGAGCCCCTTGAAATGTACGCGCGACGGCGCAGAGACACAAAAACGCGCCAACTGCCTGCGCTGCACGGCTGCGAAAGGGACGTATCATGACGTTAGACATTCCTGGCGAGTGGCATCACCAACTCTGCCACGCAACCCCTATAACTTTCGAGCAAAAACGTGGGAGAAGTGCCAGAAAATTACATTGCGCAGTTCCTGCCGCTAATCGGGAGGTCCTAGGTTTCGAGTCCCGACGGTGGCATTATTTTCGACACAATGCCGAATTCAGACGCTGTTTTGAAGGAGAATTCTAACTGCCAGGCGCTCTGATCGGTAGTTTTTTGTGGTTTCTCGTACCATCGCCACGCGAATGTCGGAGCAGTATCTTAACAAACGGGCCACGGATCGTGCGCAATCTTTCCTTCCTCTTCCGTGTCCCATCCTCCTCTTTTACTTACACACATCCTTACATACATTACAGTACCACACTTGCCGGGAGACTGGTTGGGAGCTTAGAGCTTGTCCCGGCTGCGGACTTGCCTCGCGGGTGGGAGGTACCTGGTTGAGGGAAACCCCGCTAACCGACGGTAGGTCGGCGCTGGATCTCGCCATCCAGTGGGGGAAGATCACTCACCTCCCGCTATAAAACCCATGCCCAACACCTACGGCACTAATGACCATAGCATTCCGGAATCACTAATAATCAATCAATCCACATTGGGGAAGCAGGGGGAAGGGACTGCATCTGGTTAATGGTTAATGGTTAATGGTTCTGGTTAATATTAAAATGCTGTTATCGCATAAGACCCAACAGATATTTTGTGGAATATTATCAAGTCTTATGCAAGGGAAGAAAATTATATGAGTCACCACACCAAAGAAGCATTTCGCACCACTCGATGTTCTGATACGCAACTGCGCAATTGTTGTGCTGTAGTTCATAGTTGGAAGCACTACACAAATGCTTCCCAGTCAATGATTGTAAGAAATAAATATTAAATATTTTATTAAAATTATGATATTGTCACATTCAGTAATCTTTGCATTTTACACTTCACTTGCATGCAATACATTTCCTCCTTTTCCAACGTGAACTCTTTTTTTAAATTTTTTTAAATGGAGAGGTGACAGTTTCCGTTAACGGATTATCTTTAAATCATTGAACAACACACGTAAAAATCACGTTCATCAAGTGTCAATGTCAACAGCTCACTACCAGAAATCCACATACAATACTTTACAACGCATTGCTAGATGACATTAAATAACTGATGTCTGTACACAAATTTAAGTTCAAAGTAAAATATTTTCTGCTGCACAACTGTTTCTTTACCATTAGAATCGAATCGAATTGACTCGATTTGAATCGAGTTTCTTCCCATTATTTCATAATCGGCGGGTAGTTTCTGTCTCCATTCATTTCGGTGCGTCGCGAGGATACGTGTTCTTTATCAAAATGTTAGTTCGTTTAAAGGTTTGTTTTTATTGTATGTGTATGATCGTGCTGACAATAGAATATACGAAAATCGTATAACACATCATCATGTTATTGCATAGATTGGTCTCATGGATAACAAGAAATCAAACCAAAACGTTAAGAATGATACAATATAACGTGAACATACAAAAATAATACGCGAACATATATTAACCAGACGCATATCGTTCATTATCAACGGATATATGACCACAGAATCGAATTCCTCTCAATTACACGATTGGCGTAATCTATGAGCATACGAGGAAATTGATAAACAAATCTTTTGTTCTTCCAACTTGAACTTTAATTCAACTTTATTTATTGGACACCTTCGGGCATCATGACATTCACTGCACCGAGTTCATAACATACATCATCAATAGCATTTGACTGCTTAAAGCATCAATTACAGATTTTCGATGCCTATAAACTTACAATATCGACATCTTTGTAGTCAAACATTCATGAGAATTTAGCCCCTAGATTGTAATCATTTTGTGCATCAACCAAAGGCGATATTAAGGGAATACATTGGGCATGTTGTATACTAAAGAACTTGAAATACTGGTTTCAGAAGACAACCACATCATTCATCCTAAGGCGCCTTCTTCGTTCCACTCGATGACGTTATTAATCGGCTCTCTCCGAAGATACCACCCAGCTCTTGTAGCCCTGAGTGCCATCACCCCGGTACAGCGGTGCCAATAGTTCTTGTTCCCCCGCCACAATTTCTTGCACCAAATAGCTCTAAAGCAGCTCCATCCTTTTGTAACGTCTCTCCTAATCTGTTCGATTAGATTTATCATGCTTACGACTCTTTTAGACTAATTATGGAAAGTAGTTTCTTAATTATAAAGCTTACAGGAGGTTTTGTTGGTGAAAAAAAAAACAGGGACGCGAGCGCCCTCCCTCCCATTACAGCGGCGAAGCCCGTCTCGAAGCGCCGCCCCGAAAATATTTAGAGTCGCGCCCGGAGGCTCTGTAATGAGGGCTGGGCCGCTTTGTTGGCAGAGATAGCCCGACCCTCTAACTGTATTCGGGCCATAGATTTATCTCGGGTCTCCTCCCCTCTGCCCCTCTTTTTCTGTCGCCGAACCCCCGGCGCCACCCCGCCTCCCCAACCCGCATTCTCCGTCTCCGTCCGTGTTACGATCTCACCTTCCCTTTTCCTACCGCGATTCTCTCTCTCTCTCTCCCTGTCCCTCCCGCTCCACTCTCTTTCAAAAGGAGGAGATAATTTAAGTGAATCGCGTGGAGCAGACCCCAGCCGAGTGAAATAAGGAGCGCCGCGCGTGGGGTGAAGGGGTTGCGAGGTTTGTGGGGTGATGGCGTCGGAGGGAGAGGAGTAGGTGGTGGGGGTGGTGGTGGATGAAGAGAAAGAGCGTGATGCGGTGAAGAGGCGGAGTGTTTGTGCTGGTTATGGGTCTCCGCATGGCACTGCTGGCGCTGGAGGTACACGGTTAAAGGAGCGCTCGGGTCGCAGGAAGACGGGGCTGCAGGACTCATTGAGCACGGGTCATGGGCACATGACACACGCTCGAAATGCCAATCTGCAGGGACTGGAGACTGGGACCCAGGGCCCGGAAATTGGTCGAGTGATTGACCGATTATTCTGTTTTCGCCCGCTTAAACTAGTAAGATATTTAATCCCGTAAGTGCGTTATATCCAGGGATGTGGCGGTGTTCCTCTCACGCTCATATGGGAGCCTATACGTGAGATACGAGCTTGATCTAAACCCAGGAGATACGTGAGATACGGAATCAGTCTACGAGTCAGATTGTGGAGTTTCTTCCTTCCAAATATCTCCCTATCGGGGCACCACCTCAGCCGTGGCAAACTCTAAGGAAGCTCTCCACTGAACTGCCGACATTCCTGGTAGTGTAGTGCATTTAAGTTTGTGTATGCGTCTGTGTGTGTGAGGAAAGAGGTGGGGCCATGGATGAGAGTAAAGAGAGTGCGCAGGACGTGGATGAGAGTGAAGAGAAGCCGTGGATGAGAGTGCGCAGTCCGATGCTCGGTTGTTATGTTAGTACTCCGGCATTCATTCGGCATCGACACCAAAAAAACACAGGAAACTGTCGATTAGAACAGTTGGCCACTAGAAATTTTCTCCAGACTGTGTCAACTGCAAGGCGGACGCCAAGCCAACGCATCTAGCGTGAAAGAGTTCAAGAAGGGGCGAGGCAGGCGAAGAAGGCACGGAGCATGGGGCGGGGAAGGAAGTAGCGGATTTGGCGGGGAAAAGGGGGGACGGTTTGAGGAATAATGGCGGGTAGCTGGGCAAGAAATAAAGTCTCGAAATGGGAGGGGGGAAGAAAAGCTGAGGCCATGGTGGGAGAAAAAGGGCGGGGTGTATGGCAGGGAAGAAAGGCGATATGCATATTGAGGATGAAGGACGTAGAACGGTTGGTAAAAAGGGGCACGGAATGCATGGCGGGAAAGAGGGGCGGGGTGCATGGCGGGGAAGAGAGACGGGGTGCATGGCGGGAAAGAGGGGCGGGGAAAAGACAAAAGGCATTGCGCTGATGAAATGAAAGCATAAGTGTAGAGACGGTAGGTTAAAAAGGGCACGGAATGCACGGTGGGAAAGAGAGGCGGGGTGCATGCAGGGAAGGAAGGCGCGCCCTGCGCGGATGAAGGGCACGGTAAAGAGAGGCTTGGAATGGCGGGGGAGGTGGAGGCGCGGGGCGAAGAGCGGCGTCGGGGCGCCCCAGGAATGCGAATTGTCTCGGAGGGCGCGTCGCCGCGCCCGATGTCTACGCTTAGCGTGTGCTTTCAAAATAATTGCGGCGTCGCCCATTCCGGACACGTAGAGGCCTCTTCGTCAGCGGCTGCGCGGGAAGGGCCAAGGGCGCCGGAAGTGACGACGGCGTCACCCGCGTCCGACGCAGCGCTCAGGGCGCAGCGGTGATGCCCCTGCTGCCCGGCGCCAAGGAATTGGAATGACTGAGTTTAGAATTTCATATGGCAATATTTTCGTGTCTTTAATGAGATATAAGTTAATCGTATTGTGCATAAAATGAGTTGATACGAAGTAGTATAGTCGTAGTACATAGGGAAACGTGATATGTTTTATCATTATAAATAAGCCTTCTTTTCGTCGTGTACATGCTGATATTTGTTATTCTGGTAAAAAATTAAAATTTCTTTCGAGGGTCCTTCACGTTATTGAAGCTAGACGTGGATTTTAAATCAATTTTTGTGTAAGCAATGTTTTCATAATTGTAACAATTTTTGCCCAATTGTTAGTCAAATTGTGACAAGGATTTAAAGTTGAAGGCTGAAGAATTATGAAAAACGTTCTAAAAAATACAGGGAACGTTTTGTTTGAACTTTCCATAAACACAATTCAGAGAATAAAAACTAAATTTGTATAATTTTCATTGAAATTGTAAATTTTCAAAAATTAAAACTTCTGGCGGCTCATTATTCTTACTGGTGTATACATTTGTACAAAATTATGGATAGAAAGGAAACCAAAAATTGAGTATTTTGAAAAACGGTAAATTGAAATCATCTCAAAACTTGCTCCAAATATTGTCCAAAAGCTTCCATATTAAAATCATAATCTACTTCTGTATTTGTGTTGATACACTTTGATTTAAATATTATGGGGTCCAAAAAATGAAGAAATACTGAAAAATGTAATTCGTGTCACACAGTTTTTAACTGTTTTTGACGTAAATAAATAAATATAGAGCACACTAGACATTTATAAAATATACTGTATGTAATATAATTTAAAGTAAATAACATTAAGTAAAATATCTTGTTCATTTAAATGCCTCTAAATATTGCTTTACAACATTTTGTTAAACGTTTTTGATTTTTATGAAATATGTATATTTATGGATGTGAAAGCTAATATAGTATTTACCTCTAAATAAACTTGTGATCATTGTTATAATTGAAACAACGATGCTCAGATGTATAGACACCACGAGCGGTTCTTGAAACCTATCAGAGGGACGATTTCTCACTATTGTCTTTGTGCGGGTTTATCTACTATTACGTATGTCAGCATCTGGGGACATTCTGCTAAACTGTCTGTTCTATCTGCATGTACTGCCTGTTGTCTGTACTGAACTGTTTCGTAACAACAGAAACACTAATCCTTTACATTACATTTCTCAAAAATGAAAATCGTACGATCGATTTGGCTCAAATTGGATCTTGGCAAATTTTACAAAAAGTAATAAAGCGAGATATTTAAGAAATTATATTTTTTAATTTCTCAAAGACTTTTGCAATTTGTACTTGTTTGTATACTTCGTGAACTTCTATGTACGTGAACTTCCATGAAACATAGATAATTTATTGTAATGAGGGAGCGAAAATTACTGAATATTTCTTTGAACTATTTGGCTGGAAAGAAGGAAATTTTGGTAGCAAACTAGATAAAAGTCTTACAGATATGTTTATACAATATTGTTGGAATTGTACCAAATAACACAAGTACGTGATATGTTCTAACAGCACCATTTGCAAGTCGCTTGCTGTCGCTCTCTGCGTGTGCTTTGGAGCCCATTCCTCCCACTACGCGGCGCTGAATTGCGCGGCAGCTACAGTAATTAACTCGGGCGGCGGCGGTCGCGTTCTGCGGTCCAAGTGCGCGCTCGTTGGCGCTCCAACTGCGCGCCGCTCTCGTCTTATTTTCATTCTCCCTCTCGCTTCCTCTCTTTCCGTCCGCTTGCTTTTCACGCCATCGAGCCTCGTAGCCAGGCTCGCTTCTCTTGTCACGATGTTGAGATTTTCGAACATTTTTACCGGCTTGAGGTGGCGCACAGTATCGACTGGTGTCACTTTGTGACGTCGTGGGTTGGACAATTGACAGACAAGATGGCTGTGGTATACACAGTTTTGTGTAAATAAACTCTTACACATACACACACACACACACACACACCACAACACAACAATTATATAATATAATAATATTATATATATATAATATTATATATATTATATATATTCTCGCGAATCGGCCGACTAGGACACGCATGCATGCAGCATGCATACTGCATTTACCGTGGCTGTGTATAATTATCGCGGTGGCAGGTGCATGTAACTTTCATTGGGGACACAACATTTAGCTGCGGTCGATTTTTAATTACCTCCAAGGTTGTTAGTCTGGGGGTATGGAAGATTAAATGATGATGATAATGTGGGGTGACATGACGACACACTCATAGAGACATACACAAACACACCCGTGCCGTGGGCGAGACTCGAACCCGCGATCTTCTGGTCCGATTCCACTACGGCACTACTGCCCTAAGGCACTACTGGCACTGCAGCACTACGGCACTATTGGCGTGTTCGCGACGGTCGGGCGACAAAGGGTGAAAAACAAATGCTGGCCCCCTTTCTGGGCCCACCCGCCTTTACAGCCTCGCTGTGACTGCGTCGCCACATCCCGGGTGGGACTCTCTGATATTGCGACACATCTGATGCAAAGATGGCACGTGCTCTCTGAAACTGCACCCCCTGTGCTCGCTTTCTGCCCATTGTCGTGCATTCCACACGTGTCCACGCTACCCGCTGTGCACCACGCTGCTGCGAGATGTGTAGCGGACGCTACAACTGCAGTGCCTCTGGCAGGGAGGTCCTGGGATTCACGTTCCCACAGTCGCAGTGTTTCCGACTCCATCTAGATGGAATTCAGCCGCTGTCTGGAGACCAATACTAGCGGCCGGCTGCTCTGATCGTTAGTTATCCGTGGTTTCTCCGATCAACACCGGACGAATATCAGTACTGTAACACCGTATCAAACATGCCCAGACCGCGCGTGATCTTTCCTTCACCTTCCCCCCATCACCGGTTACTTACACACACTTGCGCTACATGTACTACACTAACACGCAAGTGAGGAGAACAGTCAGGACTCGAAATCTTCTGCCGGCGGTAGCGGTGCCCTCTGGTGGAAGATACCTGGAGGTGGAAAACCCGCACGCCCTGCAAGACGACGCAAGATATCACCATCCAGCACAGGAAGAACAAAACCATCTCCCGTGAAAATAGCATGCACTACACTTACCGGATCAATGACCATAACAGTTGCCGCTCTCGGAAACACTAAGCAATCAATTAAGATTGCCAGAATACAGTTGGTTTAGGAAATCATGCAAATCCAGAATGGAATGATAATAAAAGTATTCAGGTATCTTTTTTCTAGTAGGTTCGCAGATAACACTCGTACTTGTATTGAAATGGTACGAACTCAGATTTGTAAATGCCATTTAACAATCATGTAAATATCAATAGAAAACAAGTTCTGTAAATTGTTTTTTTTTAACTTCTATTCAATTGAGTTCATATTGAAAATAAAATATTAATTATCCGGTAACATTCTGAATTGTCTAGTTAGTGTGAAGTTCATTGACACTTGACAAATCTCTTTGAAAAAATAGATTGACAAATTTATATGAAACGAAAAATGTATAGTAATATAGTTTGTAAACGTAGTGAGGATATTTCAAATAACTCTGATTGCAAATGCCGTGATAATGTATATTAGGAGGAAGAGAAGAAAAAACATGAGAGCAAAAAGGCCCCGCACAACTGAAATGGGAGTAAACGTTGTTTTTATTATTATTATTATTATTATTATTATTATTATTATTATTACTCCCGACCGGTCTCCCGGCATGTGTGCGTGTTAGGTTAAGTGTGTGTAAAGGGAGAGGATAGGACAAGGGAGAGGAGGGAAAGATCGCGGGCTGTCCGTGGCCCGTTTAGTAGGGTACTGCTCCGGCATTTGCCTGGTGTTGATCGGAGAAACCACGGAAAACTACCGATCAGAGCAGCCGGCTGATAGAATTCTCGTCCAGACAGCAACTGATTTCAACTCAGCAGGCAAGCTAGTGGCCTGCGACCGTGGGGACTCGAACCTAGGACCTGCCGGGCAGAGGGACTGCAGTGACATCAGTTGATGCTCTGGAGCCATCTGTCTCGGTGAAACGTTGTTGAACAGTAGGTTGTACGTAGGAAGAATCTCCATTTGTAAAAATCAATTTATCCAATATGACGGCTACTTAATATATAAAAGAAGAAAGAAGACACTGCTAGTTGGCGGTATGCGACAACTCCGTCGGGCGGTGCCATAGCCGTGGCAACTTTCAAGTAGTGTGGAGGAAAATATCGGTCGCGCCAGAAATACGGGGGAGCTGAGCGGCGGGACGGCGGTGCAGCGATGGCGGGAGCGATGGCGGCGCCGGGGGAGACGTTAGCGCGAGGCGGACGCGGGGCGGACGAGCGTAAGAGCCAGGAAAGGGCGCGGGGCGTCTTTTCTTTTCGCCACGCCTCAAGACTCCACTCCCCCCCCCCCCACGCCTCCCCTCCCCCGACGATCATAGACGAGGAAGGACGGGCGAGGGAGCGGGCAATATCATGGCCAAGCTGCGCGGCGAGTGCGGAGGCGGGGGTGGGCGGGGCGGCGCGGGAGGCGGGAGAGAATTAATCTCCAGACGTAGTCGTTTCCGCTCCCGTGCCGCAAAAATTTGCTGAGCGGGAGGAAAATGTAAGGAGAAGGTCTGGCAGGGGCCCTCGCCAGGGGGGATGGGGGTGAAAATAAAAGGAGAAATAAATGAGTGCAGAGAGGGAGAATGAGTCCCGGTACAAGGGGAAGAAATCTTTTATATAAGAGAGGATCTTCTTGCTAGTAAGTTTGAGCAAAAAGGAAAAGGGGGAAGGCTCTGCAGAGAGAGAAAAAAAAATCTCGAAGGGCTTGGAAGAAGAATGTGCGGGGGCATTCATATCGAAACCGGTGCTTGATGAAGCAGAAATAAAAGAGAATTTGAAAGGAAATTGCAGTTGAAATGCTGGAAAGAACGAGAGAGAGAGAAAGAGAGAAACACTAAGATTTCTTTTTTCCTTTCACTCTTTTTCTTCTCCTCGGCGTTTTCCGGTTCGGGCGCCCTTTTTGTGTTATCCGCTCAATGCGTAACTTTAAATTTAAAATCATCTGGAACCTTATCAAGTTAAAATGTCTCAATATAGAGCGCGCGGAGGTAGCCTGGGACAAAATGGGTCTGGCTGCGTCGGCGGAGGAGGAGAGAAGATCCTACTACTGGCTCGGAAAACATTTCGTATCGGCCTCTCTAATTCGACTCCTCGAAATGTATCGACAACTAATGCGCTCGAGCGGCGAGGTCGATTGCGAGGAGGGCGAGTTGATGAAATTCACAATTCCTTCTTTAAAATCGCGACCTACATGCAATAGCCAATGATGTGTCGTCTGGCCTCCTTTTGCGTTTGTGCGACGGTAAAAGAAATCGGATGGAACATTTGGAGAAAAACTATTCTACTGCCACCGGACACGGCAAGGCTTCACTATTGTAGTGTATTAAATAAATACAAGTTCAAAATCAATATATTCAATAAAGATTGACTACGTATTAACTACACGTTAACTAGGTATACACGTTATCAAATACACTTCATTATATTACAGTCCTGTCCTGTCCTATGGCCCGACAGCCTGATTCGAGCCTTCGTTGACCAACGGTGGCACAGCCTCTGGGCCATGGAAAAGGGGTTCGTGTGGTTAGCATCAAGATATCCCACCAGAATATACAGGGAGTCTTACCAACAATGGACCACCCCCATAACTTCTAAATGGTTCCCGATATCGAAATGTAGTTTACGCTCAACATTGTAGAATCATGGTGCAAGTATTGTGCCGTTGAGATATTGTACGAAATATTTTTATTTTCCGAGAAATTTAATCATCTTTAATTTTTTTTAATGAAATCATGTATTTATCTCACTATCAATAGATAGGTCTTAAATAGACGAAGGCAATGAAGTAACATATGTTAATGTTTTGACAGTATTTTGAGTATAAAATTATACTTTCAGTCATGTGATTTTAAATTAAGTACACAAGATTTCATGTAGCAACCCTTTTAACTGTCTCCTTTGGAGAAGGTTGCCTTCGCGGTGCCGACACTTTAACAGGGAAAGGGGAGACGCCGCGAAGGTCACGTTCGCCGAACGCGACAGTTGCGACGGCAGCTACAGGAAAAATTGAACGTTTAATTTAAAATAGCTGGTCAGAAAGTATAATTTAATGCACAAAATACTACCAAACTAATAACATAACGCGCCTCCAATAGAAAAGTGACACAAGTGCAAAATCGTCATTTTTCAGCAAAAAGCTGGTAAGAGGTTACCAAGAGGTACTGCTACTATTCTGAAATTGATTTTGGATTAGTTCAATTACTGTCCGCTAGAAGGTGAATATTTGGTACAATCTGTAACGAGTATTACAGAACTACGAAACTTAAAATTGCAATTTCCTAGAAATCAGAAATTCGCACTTGTGTCACTTTTCTATTGGAGGTGCAATACGCATTTCCCTTTTTATGTTCTGTCCATTGCTAGTGAGAAAAATATATGGTTCAATTTTTAAAAAAATCAGAGATGATTAAATTTGTCGAAAACAAAATAGTTCAAACCATGTCTCTTCACCATGTCACTTGCCCCATGATTCCTCGAGCAGGTGTGCCCCCGCCATTTTGAAACTCCAGTGCTAAGCCTGCTAGGTTACAACTCTACCCAATCTTGTAAAGCGTTACCTCGCTGTATTAGAAAAAGGTTTTAAAAATGTTGAATGCCGTCCGCAGCGGGTGTTGCCGACTCTGTTGCCGCGCGTTGCAGTGCGACGCCGACATGGGGCGTTGCCGGGAGAAGAGAGCTGAGCGGGCGAGCAGAGGAACCAGGCTCGGAAGACAGGCAGGGCGAGTGCCGCTGTTTAGAGCAAGAGTGTGCGGGCAACGCCAGGTAAGCAGTAAAACGATGTCTACAGCGCATTTCGAACATTCTGAAAACATAATTACAAAAGAGAAATTATATTTTTAGTTCAAATGTTAATGTCAAAAATGAACTTAAGTTTAAAACTTTAGTCAGCATCTTATCGTTAATGCTGAGTTGAGATGATCACGAAAAATTACTAATAAAATCGATGACTGATCGGGAAGCAATTTCAAAGTTAAGAGTTAGTTTTAGTTAAGATCTAGATTTAGATCTAGTTAAGGATCCGAAAGGCAGAAACCCCTGAAAGTTCTCCGCCGCTATTTGCACACAACATTTACATTCAGCACTAATTTTCCTGGCAATTCAAGTAAAAATATGAATAAAAATATGACAAGAGAAATATATTTCATGACATAACAAGTTTCCGTAACTTGAAGCACATACCACTTCTTTTCAAAATAATATCTCGTTTACGTTTTATGATGGTGCACTCTATAATTCTTATTCAGACTGCTTATAAGCGTTCCAAATTTAAATCATAATATATTATTATTAATAATACTAAATTAATAATATGAATAATTATAATAATAACAATAATAAAAATAAACAGAAGAAGAAGATGAAGAAGAAGAAGAAGAAGAAGAAGAAGAAGAAGAAGAAGAAGAAGAAAATGAAAATGTTGCACCATGAGAGTGCGGTAAATCTTGGTCTTTTTTTCACAGAAAACAGTACCTATATAATTTCGCACCAGTATTATAAGATTGCTTGTAAAAAGCGGCTTGAAATTGTGACGAGAATGCATTTTTATGGTGTAGATATAATGTATATACTGTGGCAAATCATATTGGAACGCCCGCTACGTGCGGCCAGAGATTGGAATGCCCGTGCGACTGCCGCCGTGAGCTGCGAACTCCAGCGCCATCTGGACTTCCGCCGTTTTCAAGAAAAACAAGTGACGATCTTTTGCGTGGCGATTGCGCGCGCGAGAACACTCTCATTTTTGCTTCGGGAATTGGTGGAGAACGGACCGCGGGACGTCGCTGCGAGAGACCTTGAAGTGACGGCCAGCCGCTGTGGATCTGCGGTGGAAGCGCGCTGAGCAACCAGGGTTCAGGCGTGCTGCTGTACAGAATTTCCTGCCGAGAACTTCACAGCCACGTAAAACCAAGACCTTGCTGAAATGGTAGCGTTTTTCGGGAGCTGGACTCTTGTGGACATCCCATGGACGATGTGGTTTAGGGAGAGAGGTGCGGAAGTATAAACGTGAGTGACGAATTGAATTTTAAAGAATAAAAGTACGTCTGGCACAGGTAACCTGAAACGGTTACTGTTGCATGTTATTTGGTGGATTATTTCAGATCAAATATTGTCTTCTTGTTGATGCAAACAAAATAATAATGGTTATGTGTTATAGTTTCTCATTACTAAATATATTGAAAATATTGTCTTCCCTACTTCGATCTGAATGAAAATCTACTTTTTATTTGCAAAAGCAACTTTGTCTTACATGAACGGTGGGGCTATATTGATTCTTTGTTTGTTACCATTGTCTAAATAGATGATATATGCTGCATTGACTTTCTATAATGGAAAGTATTTTAGTTTTTCTGATTTGCATGCTAAAGTATTATCCAAAGAAATTGCGGAAATCAGTTTGTGCAAATCTTTTAAATGAGAAAGGCTGATAAGAACTCTTTATCCCTTCACAGAATTTCAGTTACTCAGAATAAAAGTTTTGCATTCAAATACCAACATTTTGAATGAAATGACAAATTTGCTATGAACATATATTTTAAATTCCAAGAAATGGAAGACTTAAACTGTTACTTCAAAAGAAATTTGATAGTTAAGATTTTAGGAATGTCGTACATTAACCGCACTTATCACAGACATAAGGGAAAATTGTATGCTGTTTGGTCACTGGAACCATTTAAGTAGAAGTAGGATCAGTTTGGATTTTCTACTGTGCCGCTTGTTTCCTCTTTGCGTTGCCGCGTTCTATCTTCGAATTGCGACGCGTTCGCATTTTTGGTCCTTTTTATTTATTTTTTGAAGGTACTCAGTTTTCCAGAACCTCATCATACTATCCTCAGGTGCAGTATATTATAAAATCACACCTAGATAAAAGTCTAATATGGCATAGCAAGCTATAGTGTATAAATGTAGCCAGCAGTGCTGAACTGAATGCGACCAGCTGCGACCTTTTAAGCCGACGATGGAGGTCGCAATACAAAATGTTAGGAAATTCAATTATAAGATATCATCTGCTATATTCTCAATGAAACTGATGAACATCTACATGGACTTCCCAATGCTTAAAATTCGTGATGATTTGGAAATGTTTGAGAAAATTTGATGGTATTTTAAGACGAGCAATGGAATTTTTTAAACCTGATCCATTGGTTGCTGATCATTGGTCGCTGTTTCAATGCTGTGCTTGCGAATTGCGCACCGCGTGACGAGCGCGAGCAGGGGTAGGCAAAAGGGCGGGCGAGGGGTGGGTGCGACGGGATTGGCAGAGGCGGGCGCGCCACAATCCGTTGGAAGAACCCACCCGCGCTCTCTTCTTTCCACCGCAATCGAACCATTAGTTACGTCGCCGTCCCGCCCGCCTGCTGGAGCGCGAAGCGCGTTCCACGGCACGCCCCTCTCCTCTCCCCCCCCAACCCCCGGGGCCTCCTCTAGCTCGACCCCTCGCTGCCCCTGCCCTCTGAACCGTCGGCTCTTCCTCTACCACCCCCTCGGCCCTCCACCCACTTTTCGACCCTCCCCCTCCTTGTCACCGCCACCAAATACCTCAACTCCACCTCTCTCCGCACCTCTTCGCCCTGGCCCCACCTCAAGCCACGCCCCACTTATCCAATGTTCTCTCTGCTCGCGCCCTCCTCACCCCGACGCGCTGCCCCCCCCCCCCCGCTGCCTCCACCCTGTACCACCCTCTTCCTCTTCCTCTGTCCTCCTCCACTCGGCCCCCACCCACCTTTCCCCTCTCTGTCACTCCCACTTTTGCCCCTCTACTTCTGCACTCCCCATGTTCCCTCTACCCTTCCCACATCTGTCCCTCCCCTCTTCCCCTTCTCTTCTCTCCCCTCCCCTGTTCTCCGTCTCTCTGCCCCCCCCCCCCCCAAGTACCTCTGACACGTCATCATCCCAACCCGACCTCCCTGACATGACCGTCTCTCCACCTCAACCCTCTGTCACAGCTGCTAAACCCCCATCTCACCCATTGCCACTAACCCGCCTCTTCTGACGTACCATTTCCTCCACTTCGTCCCCCACCACCAATCGCCGCCCTCCCCGCCCTTGGCCGTCTCGCCTCGCCGGTGGGCGTCAGGCGGCCGCGGCGCCGCCCGCCTCTGCTGCCTGCACCGCGGCGCAGCCATCCATCCATTCGCTCATCCATCCGCGCAGGCGCATTAGGCTTCACTCTCGAGGATCTCCGGCGTCCGCCGCTTCGCGAGAAAAGAATGCTAGGGGGTAGCCCCAAATTGCAAAAACACTTGAACAGAAGAAGATATTTTGCGAAAGCTATTGCATTGGCAAAAATACAATGTTTTTGCAAAATGCTTGTCTCTTTCGGTACCGACAACTGAAAGAGTTCCGCTCAAGTGGGTACCGACCTATATCCACACGGCCACACCGCTACCTCCACCCACGCTCTCAATTACTGGCTTATTCAGTAATATCTATTGATCATCTTTTACCATTATTTACTCCCTTCATTTGTGTTTGTTCGGTATATTAAACCATCTACAAAAATAGTATCTTGAAATAGTACGTCCCACCCTACTTCACCTTTAAGTATCCGCTTCATCTGCACAACTAATGACTCAGGTATTATAATAGGAAATATCCTGTTTTTGAAAACGAGCCTATCTACATTCGCTATTTACAGGAGCTGTTTCCTAAATAATTAACAGCTTCAAGAACGATATTTCATTTTATTAATTGGATGCGTAATCCTACTGGAATTGACATAATACAAAATTAAAAAGATAAGTGCTGGTTCTTTGCGATACTTCCCGTAATATTTATTCCCCCTTACTCATTTTTAATACGCTCAAATGTGTGTCGTATACGCCCAACAACTTACCAGTTGTATTGCCAATCAGCTTCTCTATTTTCTTCAACACTCGACTATTCGATTGGCTTATAAACAAAGTACTATACTCTCCTGCACTTCTCCCTCAAGGGGCCTCTTTGTTCTGCCTTTCGGCCCTCTGGCACATTGCACGGCTCGACTCCCCGCGCTGCCCTTGCCACTCCAAGCCCTTCTGTGCCTTCGCGCAGCTGCTGCAATCCGACGGCGCGAGCACCGTCGCCTGAGCGTCGGTTATTCGCGCGTCGCCACCCAACCACCCAGCCGCCCTGGCGTTGTTGCAGCCCGTCCTATACTCCGCTGTCACCACTCCCCCCGCCACCATCCCGCTTGCGCCAACCCCACATCAACATCGCAAGTAGAAGCTTCTCCGGGGATGTGCGTCAAGGCGAGCCGTTTCAGTGTATTGATGTAATATATTTAGGAAAATTTATGTAGTCTTGACTCGAATATGTTTCTTGTTAACCGCCCTGGCGTTGTTGCAACCCGTCCTATACTCCGCTGTCACCCCCCCCCCCCAACCCGCTTGCGATCACACCACATCATCATCGTAGGTAGCAGCTACTCCGGGGATGTGCGTCAAGACGAGCCGTATCTGTATATCGATGAGAAACTTTTTTTGGAAATTTCAATTCGGCTCGACTCAAAAATGTTTCTTATAAACAACCGAGACAGTAGGTAGAAGTCGCGCCATTGACTTGGAAATGTGCCAGCGAAGCAAGTCAGAATTTGTAGCCTCACATTGAAAATATTTAAACTCAACAACTTAACATGCACATTTTGAATCACCACCCTTTATGTAGCAAAATTCACAATTTCCCATCAATCCATTTTCTTTAGTCGTTTGTCAAAATACTCACGACGCACACGAATGGCAATCTGGACTAGCGCAGTTCGCGCCTCGTTCCCCTTCCAACACCCACCATCCACAGACTTTCTCATCTTCCTCGCCACCTACACCCGGGCGCCACCCCCGCCGACTTCGCCGCCGCCGCCGCCGCGAGCAGCACTCGCTCTGATTGCGCCTCGGCGGAGACACGGAGCGCGACACACGGGCGGTGGGGGCGGCGGAGCCTCGCTGACGTGCGCGGAAGAGACGGCCGCATTTTGCGTCAAATGACGGCGAAAACAGCTTTCTGGAAGTTGGCTGCGCTCCGGGGCCACGCCGCGCGACCGTATGCCTGTCCGTGCCTGTTCGCGCTCCTCCCAACCCCGCACAACCGTTCACAACAATCACATTCGTTCCCAATCGTTCACATCCGTTCACATCCGTTCACAACAATCACATTCGTTCACAACCGTTCACCAACCGTTCACGTCCGTTCACGTCCGTTCACGTCCGTTCACGTCCGTTCACGTCCGTTCACATCCGTTCACATCCGTTCACATCAGTTCACATCAGTTCACATCAGTTTACATCTGTTTACATCAGTTTACATCTGTTTACATCTGTTTACATCAGTTTACATCTGTTTACATCAGTTTACATCAGTTTACATCAGTTTACATCATTTTACATCAGCTTACATCAGCTTACATCCGTTCACATCCGTTCACATCCGTTCACATCCGTTCACATCCGTTCACATCCGTTCACATCCGTTCACATCAGTTTACATCAGTTTACATAAGTTTACAACAGTTTACATCTGTTTACATCTGTTTACATCAGTTTACATCAGTTTACATAAGTTTACAACAGTTTACATCAGTTTACATCCGTTCACATCCGTTCACATCCGTTCACATTCGTTCACAATCACGCACAACCTGACATCTCTCAAACTCCCAACCCCGCCCTACACCGACTACCCCGCCCTATCCTGTCCTCCCCCACCCTTTCCCGTGCCTCCAGGCGTCTGCACCACCCATTCCCCACTCCGTCCCGCCCTTTGCCCTGCCCCGTTCTCCCCCCTCGCTCCCCCCTCTTCCCGTTCTCCCTGCTTTCATCCTCTCCGTACCCTACCATATTCCTTTCCTCCCTACTCACACCCGCTCAGACCGCAACGCCCATTTCTCCACCCCACCCACTCGCCCCTAATCCAACCAACTCCCCGCCCCCTCGATCCACCGCCCTCCAACATCACCCTCAATCCCGCCGCGCTTCTCCGCCGCGCTCCGCATCACCTCGCCTCTGCTCCACCTTTGCGCACCGCCCCAACCTTCCCTCGCTCGCTACTCACTCCGCCACGCCCCTCCTGTCCCGCTCCCCCGTCCCCGCTCCGCTCCCGCCTGGCCACTCAACCCACCTCTGCCTCGCTCCGCCCCGCCCCGAGAATCTACCTCCACACCCAATTCTCTCCCCCACCCCCCCCGATCCTGGCGCGCTTCGCTTGTCTTCCGCCTCTGCCCCGCCCCTGCCCTCCACCCCTTTCACCCTCTTTGCGCGACGCGCGTGGGTTATTGAAGAGTCGACGCCCGCGCTCCGACTGCGACATAAAACCGCTGTCGCTGCTGCAGCTGCCACTCCACAACCCGTAGCGCGCCGGGCAGATAGCCGCTCCCGGAAAGTTGAACCCGGTGTAGATTTCGTCACCGATGTTCTCTCTTCGTCATCCGTCTCCTATTTATTTATACGACGCTCAGATGTTTTCTTTTGGGTTGGAGATGGCGTAACTCAAGCTGAAAGGTATGAAGAATTGTTTTGAACAGTCCTAACTCCATTTGACGGGCTGAACTTGCCTCTTTTGTAGAGCAGGTTAATTCAAGATTAAAACAGTACTACTTCAGTTCTATTTGTGCAGGGTAGTATAAAACTAGTGGCTTGGAGAAGCACATCTGCTTCCAAATGCTTAACCAAATGAAGTAGTTTTCCAAATAATAATACACGCTCTGCTTAAGAACAACAAATAAAATACTGTCGTATAACATTGTATTAAATAAAATATTTTAACTAACTTTAACTTCCATCTCGGTAAAACCAGCGTTACTCCTGGGAGAATTAAATCCCGCCTCCAAAAAGATCTGTTCTGTTCCCCATAACTTAGAGAACTAATTATCTTAGCTCTCATTCTATATCTTGCTTACATTCAATTTCATAAAATTAATAACAGTTGTCATAGAGGTACTCAGTGGGGATGTTCTCGCTCAGAAATAGGGATATATGGTGCGATAATTTACAGTTACTAAAACATTTGTGTCACTGTAGTGCGTCCGTCTATAAACCATAAAAGAAAGCTAACACTCGCCTATAAAGTGGCAATTCCACTGATCTCTTTTATTTTTGTTTTAATTAATAAAAATGGTATTCTCAAATTCTGCATCAATGGATATTTTACAACGTTCTTGACGTCAGGTGGGTCGTATGCAGTGATTCAGTGAGTATCCAAATTCAGTCAGTACGTGCGATTGAGTACAGAGGGCACAATCAAAAAATGTTGAAGTCAAAATCGAAACTGCTTTATGAGTTTTGGATTTGTCTCCAGTTCCTGTGAATCTAAGGAAACCCAAGACACCCAACATCATAAGGCCAGAGACTGCATAGTTTTTATTCAACTTCTACGTGCATTAGAAATTATTAATATAGATGCTCGTGAAAATATTAGTGTGATAAAGCGTGATCAAAGAGTACTTAAGGTGCTAATTATACAAGCGACTTGTGTACTGCCTCCTACATGTTGGTGATGCGGGTTATCCAACAAATAAAGTGCAATTTCTTTCTGGATAGGGTTAGTAGATATTAGATTATGTTGGATCTAATAATTATATAAGATATGGTGACAGAAGACTACAATGATGATTAAGTGTTGATGTCGACAGACAGAGACTTGCCCTTAATTAGAAAGTAAATAGTTATCTTGGCTTGGAGATAAGTGTATGATTTAGAATAAACTTCCTATCAACATGTTAACTATGACCCAATGTGTGACTATGTGTAATTAGGAAATTAATGAATTTGGTACGTGCACTAATTACATCGAAAGTAAATTAATGAAGCAAGAAAAATATTTGAATTTATGAATACATCTTTTGAAGAACCCATGAACAAATTATGAAGTGACATTTAGACATCTAATATGAGGAGACCATTAGCTCAATCTTCACTATCAAGAATTCTGCCCCAATAGGCTGAATAGATGTTCTTAAAGTTTAATATCGGTATTTTTAAATGTACTTCTATGTAAACTGCTTTTAAAAATTATGTAAAACACTATTACATCATAACTACATTAAAATGCATGTTATACCCAATTGCCAAACAGAAACACATTTATTGAACTGCACTTTATATCTCTCTGAATGTTTGATGGTAAAAATCATTGAATATCTTTATCAGTCTTAGAATTCATATAGTTTTACAAAGCTTCTACAAAGAAACCTAGTAGACCAATGAGCTGGGTGTCTTCTATCGAATATTTTAATCCGTTAAGAAATGTGTTCAATTTATTTTATTTCAATTGTATCCTACTGTGTTCTGCTCCCAGTATTACTAGACTAGTAAATGTTAAGAGGCAAAATAGCTCTGGAGACTGAGGCATGTGTAGTATGTGTGGTGCGCTCATTACGCAAATGCTGCGAATCCTAAAGCAACGTAAGTGGTGTTTTCCCCTAACTGCAAACTCCAACAGCTATCCTTGCCTTATCTCTTCTCCCTAATGCTTCCTCCATCCTCTGCTTCTGGCCCCGCCTCATCTCCCCTCCTTGATACTAGGGTAATGCAATAAGTATCCGCATTCGATGTTTAATATTGATTACAGTAATAATACAACAATTAGAATGAGGTCATTTTTAACACATGCACCATGCTTTTCAATGTACGTGATTTATCACAGCACTAGCTTTCCGATACCCCCAGAAAAGAGGATTTTTGATTTAACAGCAAGCCATGTTTTACTACTTCATCTACAGTTCGGAGGCAAATCTTCGACCAAAATATGATAATAACACGTGATGAGATCAGAACTGTTTCCGGGATGCCCTGACATCTCGAAACTCTTGAGCAGAGTTTGCGCGGCGGTATGAGATAGAGCTTTCTATCGCAAAAAGGTTTTTCGACTATCCTAGTCGAAGTTCTCATATGCAGAACCTGACTAACGTGCATATGGTGTGCCGTGTCATCAGTTGTGGCAGGTGCTATTCAGAATTAGGACACGGACTTGCTCAATATTGACATCAGTAGCAGATTAGGTTGGACATTGCGCTCTTTTCCCATCCTGCATGCTTGTTTGACTGCATTTCATTAGTTCTGTTTACTCTCCGCCAAGGACAAACATTATACCCGCGTTGTGCTGAATGTCTTCTAAGGATTTCAGCTTTTGGTACACATTCAGATTACAAAACACGGATTACGAAAGCCTTCTTTTGTTTGGTGCAAACAGAAAGTAATGCAGTCATGTTTACGTCGCAACAACTCAAGCGAACATTAGGTGATAACGCTGAAACATATCATAAGCAAAATGAAAGATATCGTAAGGCTGGTATGTGCACAAAGGAGTCGGTCTATAGATGATTAAAACAAAAGTGCTGATCCACTCTAATATATCCACCCTATCCCTTTCCGCACCACCGCCATCATTATCAAGGATGGAGTGAGAGCGTAGGCGAAGTGCGTAGTGAGAAAGTGGGCAGAGGAGTGGGTGGGCTGAAGAGGGGGGGCTGGACAATGCGGCGTGTGTGCATGGAGTGGCGTGGACGGTTGGGGATAGCGTGGACGGAAGATGTGGCCGTGGGTGGAAGGGGCTATGGTGGAAGAGGGGGCTGAAGGGGAGAAGTGGGAGCGGAGGCCGAAGGGGCGATGTGGGAGCGGGGGCCG
>BOPP01000062.1:5333100-5351244 GCA_017312745.1 Gryllus bimaculatus
CTCTTCCATCACGCCTTCCCTCCGCCCCCTTCCACCTACGAAAGTCCTTCCGTCCACGCCGACCCCTCCCCCACCTCCAACCACGGTACTTCCTGACATCCTCTCCCCTCACGCCACCTCCACCACCCCGCTTCCTCCTTCCCTCCTCCGCCTTCCCGCCTTCCCCCTTTGCCTCCCACACCTCGTCCACCTACCCAGCCTCCTCCGAGCCCTAGCCGCTTGGTAGCGATCGCTGGCGCGGCGGCCGTGCCCGAGCGGGGCCCGACAGCCATAATGGTCTCCGGGAGAGACGGGCGCCGGGAGGGCGCGGGCGCTGCAGGCGGAGAAGCGCCGGACGTTTAGGAGGGGAATGAGATGGAAAAGTGCTGTTGGAATCGGGCTGGCGCCCTTCCCGCAAATCGGCCGCGTGCAGTTGAGGCCGGCAGGAGCAGTTAGGGCCGTGGCCTTATCCTTCCCAGTCCCCAGCTGCTGCAACGCCACCTGATGGTCACCAAAGGAGAGGAAAAAAGGAAGGTTATCGCCAAAATCACAGGGTTCAACCCCCAGAAATTTGTGTTCGCTGTCAATGATTGTCATTTCAACTTTTTTCTGGGGCATGGATTTTTTTTCTGAGTGCATTTTCAAAACAATTTTAGTCAGAAATAAACAAGACCTGAGGATGACAACTTCGCAGTTGATATGCATTTAGAGTAAATTAATATCGACACAGTGTATCTGAATTGCGTAATTAGAACATTTAACAGTTCATCCTTTCAATAGAAAATTAACAAATATTTTGAAACGTTCATATCAATAATATTTTACGCACTTCTCCCCATCTGTCTATGCCTTAGTCTGAAATCAACCTCTAATCTGTCTACGCCGATGTCCAATTACGTTCTGTCTAGCAAGACGCCAAAAATTTAATATGAAACCTTTCTATTTCTTCCGTTTATGATCTTTTATATCTAATTTCATTCCACATATTAGCCTTCTGACTGTTAACTTTCTCTTTTCTCGTACCATTCAAGGTAGCAATTCGTGACATAATTGGTTGTCGTATAATTCCTGGAAACATTACTTGTAAATTATATTCCGTGAAATACTAATTTATTTTCCGTAATATCGCTTATCTCTTAAAACGACTGTTTATATTAATTCTGGTGCTCAACGTTCGGATTCTGATATCTATTTCAACCTCGATCACATGCAAGTCCTGAAATTCGCATTCAAATGTTTACGTTTTATTTTCACTAATGCAAAACATGGCTGCCATAATATTTGTCGATAAATACTAATTTTCTGATCATACCTAGTTTCCTTTCCGGATTTAATGTCAATAAATGAGCCTTATTTATCAGTTTTATACCAAAGTAACCCTGCAGTTATGGCGTATCTCAAAACCGAAAAATCGATTTAGAGTAAAATGTTTTTCTGTGCGTCTGTTGTTATCATGCCTAAGTCGTTCAGACGATTCTATCCACAACTGATGTTCCCCGATCAATCTAAACCATTTTGAGTACGGAATGAACTCCAGACCCTGCGAGTTTGAAACGGATATTTCTGTTTTGGGTGTTCTTTACATGAAGCTTCAACATTTGTAATATTTTTTCAAAAACTACTCCATATTTTTTATTAACCTTCTCACTGGGGTAGCGTAAAAGACATCTAAAGGCGCAGGTCTCATTTTTGTTTAAATCCATGATTTTTAGAAAAATTCCAATGTATTTATGTTTTTTCGGCGTCTTCCTGAAACTACAGTATTGAAGATAGAGATACTTTCCTTAATGTAATCTGTTCTTCAATCACAGCTTTTGCAATAGATCGTGTAGAATTTGTCGAAAACTAGTAGTTTTCACGTAATTTTGCATGAAAGGTAGGCATTTTGTAAATAATTTCTCAAAAAGTCTCCAAATTTTTGCTTCAAGTTTTCTAATTTTATGTACCAAAGGACAGTAAAAATTTTTTAATAAAATAAAATTAATTTTCGGCGACCTCTGGAATTTTGAAAATTACAAAAATTTAACATTGCAAAAGTACAATATTAATGATAGTGTTTATCAAATGGAATCTGATATAAAAAATCATCCTCTCAAAAAGGCCATGTACATTTTAAAACAATGAGCAGGTTTTTGGTAATTTATGCTTGAAATGTTTAACAATAAAGATTTCTCAAAATTAGCTTGTTTTTTCTCTCTCGTTTCTTTCTATGGTAGAGTTCAGAACACTTACAAAAACCATGTAAGTCTCTTTTTCATTGTACTCTCTGATTTTTTGAAAATTGTGAAAGAAATCAGGCGAGAAAGGTCGCGCTGTTGTACTAGTTTTATCTGCTAAACGCTTTACTCGTCAACTGCTTTCTCCCCTTTCCTTGATCTATCCCACCCTTCTTCCCTCTGTGCATTTTTTTACCTTTTCCATGCATTCCTTCCTCCTAACCTCCATTCCTTCTTTCTTCCTTTTCTTCCTTTCATTGTCCTCTTCTGTCTTAGTTTATTTTCTTCCTTCCATTTTTCCTTCTTATCTCTTCTTTATTTTTCCCTTCCTCCTCCTTTACTTCCCTCCCTCTATTCTCCTTCTCGCTCAGCGCTGCTGCTCGCACGCGCCTGCCCATCCCTTAGTGCGCATCCCTCGCGTTGTCTCCCGCGCCCCGCCCCCGGCTCTCCTCCTGGCGCCACGCCCCCTGCGACCTCCGCCATTCGAACGCGCCCTCGCGTCTCCCCTCGCCCCTCGGCCCGCGCCGCTCCTCCTCAGCGCAGGGAATATCGGGGGCGGAGCGACGACGGGGGCGGCGGCGACGGAGTAATCCGCGCTTGAACTGTCACGGCGCGACAGAACTTGGCCTCCATTGTGTCATTGTGAGCGTCGCCGCGGCGGCGGCGGCGCCCCGGACAAAAGAAGCTCGCTCTACGGAGCGGAGCGAAGCGGCGTGGAGCGGAGCGGGGCCTGGCGGCGGGCGGGGCGCGCCGACGACGTCGCCGCCCTCCGACTTATTCCGCTCCGCCGACCGTGAGATTCATAATTAAGGAGACCCCGGATTAAGTGAAATGTGAGCCATTTAAGGTCCTTATGTACCTCTAAGTCAACAGCGGAGATAAGCCGCGCGAGGTATTGTCTGGGCGGAGGGGGGGGGGGAGNCGCCCGCGCGCAGAGCCCATTGGAGGTCACCGGCGCGCGCTATCGCACTTGCAACCGCCGCCCACGTCGCCGCCGCCGTCCCCGCGCCGCGCCGCACCGTGCCGTTTCTGGCGCTGCCGCCGTTCGGTGCGTGCCGCGGCGGCAGTCAGGCTGTCTCGTTGTGCCGCTGCGCCCCCGCCTTCGGGCGCGTTCGCTCACTTCCGCTTGACCCTCCGGCAACGTCTCCGCAGTTGACGATGTTATCTCCCGGGCCTCGCGTCCAAAGGCTTACCGCTGTTATCTCAGGTGATTATCCGGCGAGATTGTCCTCTCCACACAATTGCCGTTCGTGTTAGTTATTTAACATGTTGCCTTTGCGGTTCTAAGGCCCTTCAATTTCCTTTATCGTCGTTACAATTGTCGTCAATTGTCTCTGACGAAATCGACAGAATTATCTTCAAGGAAGCATGTCTAAATTTTCAATAAATAACACATACTTACAATCTAACCCGACGATTTACGCCTACACAAATCACTGTATTGGGACCACTAAGACATTACCACTGGCATCATTGACACGGGTCACCTGTTCTAATCACTTGCCGACACTCGAGCAATTCCGAATCCTTTTGTCGATTCGGCGCTGGTGATTGTGGGGGTAAGACATTAAGTGACCATCGTTCTTTATTATCGGTGCGGGAGAGATATATTAAAAAACTGAATTGAATGTTTTCATTTTTTAGTAAATTCAACGAAATTGTATTTTTTTAATTTCTGGAGATTCTTGGTGGCTATGTGCCACCCATGAATATAAAACTTTCCCATGTTTTAAAGGTGGCTTTTAAAAAATTCACTTTTATTTTATTAATAATATATACATTATACTTTCAGTTTGTATATTTTTATTTACGAGCGTGAGAAAATAAACTAAACGATATATTTATTAATCATCCCTCTAGTACTACTTTTTTCACTAGAATGAATTGACTTAGAGATGCTCATGTGTAAATCATTATATTTTAAAGATGATAATTGCTAAAGGTATTAAAATAATCATACATTAAAAAAGTAATATATTATTATGAAATATATTTATAAATGTTTAAAATACAGATACGCATCGTCAAGAAAGAGAGCCACCCCTTGCCACTATTGCCCTCAAATATATCCGCAACCTATGACACCGCCTCTAAGCACGAACTGCCTGAGATGGGGAATATTTTTTCCTCGGAAAATGTACATTATTTAAAAATTAAGCATTTGCTGATAATAACAAACTCCTTGTAAATGTAGTCTCCTACTTTGAAGTTACTTTATTTCCAGTTGTAAAAGTGTATCAGTGGTGTGCATTGTACTACTATAAATTTCTTTTAAATATTGTTTAAAGGTATAATTTTAAATGAACAGACAGATACATACGTCGAAAGTAGCATGCGTGTAAAATTGAAATTGCAATAAATTCAATAAAAAACTTTTCTTTAATTTGTGTGGCGGTGGTGGTGGAGGTAATGGAGATGATGTAACAGTGGCGGAGGCCTTGGGGGTGGTTGAGGCGGTGGAAGTGATGGTGTTGATGTTGACGGTGGTGGGGTAATGGGGGTGGTTGTGATGACAGTGGCGGAGGCAATGGGGGTGGTTGAGGCGGTGGAGGTGATGGTGTTGATGTTGACGGTGGCGGTGGCGGTGGGGGTGGTGGCGATGACAGTGGCAGAAGCTGTGGGGGCAGTGAAGGTGATGGTGTTGATGTGGGTGGTGACAATGGCGGCAGCGGCGAGTGGTCGCGCGCGGGAGTTGCGAAGTTATCGCGTTGTTTGGGAGGCGCCCGCTTTTGATGCGCCCTGGAGCACGCACCGCCGGACGGCAGCGGACAGGCGGCAGGCGCAAGGCGATTCAGTCGTTATCCAGGCCGCGCCTCGGATTAGCCCTTGCACAGGCTTATTGGATTGCGAGGGGCGCTGCGGGAAGTGCGCTTGGAAGGAGGAGGAGATCGACGATGAGGATTCATGAGTGAAAGAAAATAATAAGCTTTATACAAAGCGTGAAAGAAAATAATAAGCATGAGGGGTTAGAAAACTAAATGGATTAAATATTAAACCGTTACAAAGAAAAAATGAATAACTGTATGCATTCATACAGTAATCACTCGTAGCTTGAGGTAATTATTGTAGATCAAGATGATTCCATACAGGGGCAATAAATCCAATACGTTTTTATACTTTGGTGACAATAATGTCTGGGTACAAAAAACGCGCGATACAACAAACAATTTATCGCACAGTTCCTTCACCCATGAACATTATCCGTAAAGAGTATGTTCTCTCCATTATGTATTCGACATTTCTGGTGATCAAAACTTGGATTAAACATTACTTTCCTTTTCTATTGCTCTCGCGCGGCTTGTTGGGTTCAGTTTATTCATTGTCTTTTTATATTTCTTTCTAATGATTAATACAAAAATTTCATTTGTTACCATCAGTATTGATGCTTACGCATGTCCTGACCACCAATGTTGCTGTCTCTGTCAGTCATTTTAAGGAATGCAGACGGTAGACCTTTCTTTAATTTGACTAGTTGATTATTTCCTTATGAGTTCTTGCCTGATGATTCTACTGATTCTTCTGAGGTGGACAGTTTCGAAAGTTCTTTACCTATTACTTATTCAATGTTGTTCTCCTAACTCTTGAGATTTAGTAATCATAATTATTGTTCAAATAAATCCACTAAGACGGCCATTGTTGACCATGGCCATGACCAATGACTGATGACCATGGACCATGTGCGTAACCGCACAATACTACTGCAAAATTGATTGAAACATGTGTAAATTTTCAGTCGGAAGAGAGTCGCCAGAATTGTAGTGAATAGATGAATGTACTTTTTTCCAGCAATTGAATGTTCCGTTTACTTGAAAGTAGCATATCACTACGGTTTTAAGAAATGAGAATTACTGCGGTTACGTTTTCAGTGTTTGGCCCATAACATCTGCTCACAACAATTTGACACACACAAAAGAGAAATAACAACACTACATTACGATGCTTGGCAACGCCGCGGTAGCGCACGTGACAACTGCCAAGTCGAATAAACCGTCGCACCGCTAGGTCGAAAGAGAGCTCCCGCCATTGTAATGGACAGATTAATGCACTCTTTTGCGACGACGGCGGTCACGAGGGCTCTCGACAGACGCCGCTCGCGAAGGGGGCGGGGCGCCCTCGCGCAGGCGGTTCCTCCTAATTACAATCTCGCGAGCGCCCCAAGGGCCCGCCCTCGCTGCGGCCCTTCTGGCCCTCCCGGCCCCTCTCGCCGCCCGGGCCGCCCGCGCGCCCAGGCGGAAGATAATGCAAGGGTTGCAGGCGACGGTTGCAGGCGACGCGCCGGGCGGAAACGCGCCATTGTGCGGGACGTACCTGCAACAACTGTCGCGAGCCCTTCAGCGTCCGTACGCTTTGCCAAGGCAGAGCAAGGGACCCTCGCCTCGACGTTGGATCGAGGGGGGAGGGCGGCGGGCACCCCGCACTCACGAACTCTGTTCAAAGTCGTGAACTCTTCAGGCATGAGTAGCCCGAGAGGATTGTGAAATTCTAGCAAATAAACGAGGCACTTAAATGAAATGCACCCTACCCGCCGGCAAACGGTTGTGCCCTTGCGGGGCGGGTTGGGCGTGCGGTTGACTACCCAGGGAGCAGAGCTTCATGTTTCTGCGAGTGTAAGCGGTACTTCCTTTTCTTTGTGTTGGATGTAGCGTGATGCTGGTGGACTGCTTCCTTGGAGAATCATAGGTTGACTTTCCAGTAACAATTCCTGGCAAAATGTTGATAATGTTTTTGAATGGGAACTTTAGACCACATAACTTCATTTTAACTTGCTTTTAAAACGTGAAAAAGCTGTCAAGTAGGTCTGAAGAAAAGTATTGCTTACGAACAATTATACCACAACTAGATACATCATTGAATATGCCACAATATAATATACTACAGCAAATATCATTGAATATGATCATTCATACCTTCGTATTATTAGTTCGTATTATGTAATTCATTTTTAATAATTAAACCGTAGACATTTTTTAAATCAAATTGATTCATATTTCTTGCGTGAAATAGTCATACAAGTCTCTGACTGTCATATCAAAGACGAACTATCGAAATGTTGCGAGCCCCGAAACACAGAAAAAGGACTATATAGATAATACGCTCAAAATCTTCGTTTTAGCTCATCGGTCCCCGAAATCTATTTCCGAAATGCCTTTCTCGTTACATATTTTTGAACCCCATTTGAAACACCCTAAAACACAAGTAACGTCAATTTACAATACGTTTTAAAATTCCAAAGTAAATGTTAGTGTAAAAATATATTTGCCAAAGAAAATGTAACGAGTGTACTTCACAAAACGTATTTCCTGGAAATGCTATGGAAATTTCCAAAGTACACCCAAGCAGATAAAAACCCCGGCTAGAAAACAAACTGTATACAACATTCTGTATTATTATTTATTTGTATTTCTCGAGCGAGATAATGCACGTCAAATTCTCGATATTCCACATTTTCATTTGTCAAATACGTTATCTATCTCAGTCTTCCAGTACTCCAAAGTACTGAATTAATAATATATGTCCATAAAGAACTCTTTTGACGTTTCGCTCGTGTATAAAACACATTTAGCCAGGCTCGAAATACTTGGAGGAGAGCTATTTCCCGCAAACGACAGCAGAAAATATGAAAAGGTTCTCCGCCATGTTACCACTGGATTGCAGCTATTTCCAAAACGTAATATGACTCGCGGTATAGTTTTTTGGAAACTCAGTTGTGAATTTTAAAAGTGTACAAATTAACTGCACATTGTAACAATTTTTGAAATTTGTAAATAAAGGTTTGCGTATTATAATAATTGTATGCCACAAAAAGTAATATAATTACTGGCTTGAAAACTTCCAGATATATTCCAAACGGACCAAAACTCCTGGGATAAATTCACACGAATGACTTGCTTTTGATTGGCTGTACATGAAAGAAAGTTATGGAATATGATTCGTTGATAGTGGAAAAGATTTCGTAAACAACTACGTATGATGTACTCACAATTTCCGCATTTTTCTTTCATTTTCCGCATGTTCGTTTATCGTATGCCCGTTCTGCTCTGATGTTAATGCAATTTTGTATTTCCATAAAAAATTCATTAATATCAGTATTGGATACAGAATGCACCAGTCTAACTCTTGTCGTCATCCCATTTATGCGCACTTCACTGCATTATGATGAGTGAAAGAATGAAATGGAGGAATGAATGAGAAGATTGACTGGCTAAGTATATAATAAAACAAATATGAATGATGTGTGAATGTAGAGAAATATCGCATGTATAATAAGAACAATTTCTCTAGTTAATTGATAAAAACTCATCTCAGTGTAAGTTAGGAATGCCAAAGTGCAAGTAATTTAACTTTAGGGTTAAAATATTAAACTTAGCTATAAGACAATGCCCCTCCCCTAGCTGCTTGAGCCGCAAGGCAGCAGCTCAATGTAGTAATTAAAAGAAAATAAATTCCCGCCTCCAAAGAGTCACTGTGGAGGGGACAAATAAAAAAGCTCGGGGAGTTTGGGCGCGAGGCGTGGCTGCGAAAGACGCGTTTCAGCCATCGCCTTCGCTCCGTTCGTCGCTCCTCTTCGCCTCGCCCCCGCACCCCCTTCTGAGCGCCCCGCCGTGAGACCAGCCGTTCCTCTGCGCTGCGGACCCCTCCGAGATCTATCGCGAGTCTTATTGCATTTTCGGGAAAGCAGCTCCACCTAGGGAAGTTGGTGGAGAACCCTCTCAAATATTGTCCGGTCGCTCGCGAGGAAACAACTAGTTTTCTACGCCCCGCGACTCGCCGGCTTTTCTTCCGCCGTGTGCAGAATATTCGGCTCGTGTCTTCATATTCGGCAACCGACACCAAGAGTTTATTTTTTATTTGTCCCTCCACAGTGGACTTCTTTGAGGCGGGAATTATTTTCTTTTAAATTACTAATTGAGCCTGGCTGGGCTTGGGCGGCTCAAGCAGCTAGGGGAGGGGCATTGGTCTTATACGCAAGTTTTTAATATTTTAACCTAAAGTTAAATTACTTGCACTTTTGGCATTCTACTTTACACTGAGATAGTTTTTATCACATTAACTAGAGAAATTGTTCCTTATTAATACATGCGATATTTCTCTACATTCACCATTCGATTCTATTTGTTTATTATATACTTAGCCAGGTCAATTTCTCCCTTCATTTCCTCCATTTTCATTCTTTCACTCATCATAATGCAGTGAAGTGCGCATATGGGATGACGAGAAGAAGTAGACTGGTGCATTCTTATCCAATACTGATATTAATGAATTTTTTATATTTAAATACAAATTGCATTAACATCAGAGCCGAACGGGCATACGATAAACGAACATGCGGAAATCGAAAAGAAAAATGCGGAAATTGTGAGTACATCATACGTAGTTGTTTACGAAATCTTTTTCCACTATCAACGAATCATATTCCATAATTTTCTTTCATGTACAGCCAATGCAAAAAGCAGTCATTCGTGTGGAATTTACCGCAGGAGTTTTTGGTCCGTTTGGAATATATCTGGAAGTTTTCAAGCCAGTAATTATATTACTTTTTGTGGCAAATACAATTATATAATACGCAAACCTTTATTACAAAATTCAAAAAATTGTTAAATGTGCAGTTAATTGTACACTTTTAAAATTTCACAACTGAGTTTCCAAAAAACTATACCCGCGAGTCATATTACGTTTGGAAATAGCTGCAATGCGCAGTGGTAAACAATGGAGACACCTTTTTTCATATTGGTCTGCTGTCGGCTTCTGGCGGGAAATAAGCTCTTCCTCCAAGTATTTCGAGCCTGGGCTAAATGTTGTTTTTATACACGAGCGAAACGTCAAAAGAGTTCTTTTATGGAATATACTTATTAATTCATACTCTTGGAGTACTGGAAAGATGAGATAGTATGAGTAATTTGACAAATGCAAATGTGGATATCGGAATTTGACGTGCATTATCTCGCTCCGAGAAAATACAAATTAAATAATAATACAGAATGTTTGGTATACAGTTTGTTTTCTAGCCGGGGGTTTTATCTGCTTTGGGTGTATTTGGAAATTTCGCATAGCATTCCAGGAATACGTTTTGTGAGTACACTCGTTTACATTTTCTTTTGGGCAAATATATTTTTACACTAAAACATTTACTTTTGGAATTTTTAAAACGTATTGTAAATTGACTTTACTTGGTGTTTTAGGGTGTTTCAAATGGGGTTCAAAAATATGTAACGAGAAGGCATTTCGGAAATAGATTTCGGGGACGGATGGAGCTAAACGAAGAATTTTGAGCGTATTATCTATATAGTCCTTTTTTTCTGGTTTCGGGGCTCGCAAACATTTTTCGTAGTTCGTCTTTTGATATGAAGTCAGCGAACTTGTCTGACTATTTCACCAAGAAATAGATCAATTTGATTTAAAAAATGTCTACGTTTTATTTATTAAAAATGAATTACATAATAGAACTAATAATACGAAGGTAAATGAATGACATAATTCATGATATTTGCTGTAGTATATTATATTGGTGGCATATTCAATGATGTATCTAGTTGTGGGTATAATTGTCCGTAAGTCAATACTTTTCTCAGACCTACTTGACAGCTTTTCACGTTTTAAAAGCAAGTTAAAAATGAAGTTATGTGGTCTAAAGTTCCCATTCAAAAAACATTATCACATTTTGCCATGGAATTGTTTTTACTGGGGAAGTTCATCTATTGATTCTGCCAAGGAAGCAGTCCACCAAGCATCCACGCTACATGCCAACACAAGAAAAGGAGTACCGCTTACACTCGCAGAAACATGAAGCTTCTGCCTCCTGGGTAGTCAACGCGACGCCCCAACCGCCGCGCAAGGGGCACCACCGTTTGCCGGCGGGTAGGGTGCATTTCATTTAAGTGCCTCGTTTATTTCTAGATTTTCACAATCCTTCGGGCTGACTCGATGCCTGAAGAGTTCACGACTTTGAAAACAGACGTTCGTGAGTGCGGGGTGCCCGCCGCCTCACCCCCTCGATCAACGTCCGAGGCGGAGGTCCCTTGCTCTGCCTTGGCAAAGCGTACGGAACGCTGAAGCTCGGCGACAGTTGTTGCAGGTAACGTCCCGCACAATGGCCGTTTCCCGCCCGGCGCGTCGCCTGCAACCGTCGCCTGCAACCCTTGCATTATCCTTCGCCTGGCGCGCGGGCGGCCCGGGCGGCGAGAGGGACCGGGAGGGCCAGAAGGAGCCGCCGGCGAGGGCGGGCCTTGGGGCGCTCGCGGAATTGTAATTAGAAGGAAAACCGCCTGCGCGAGGGCGCCCCGCCCCCTTCGCGAGCGGCGTCCCTGTCGAGAGCCTCGTGACGCGCCGTCGTCGCAAAAGAGTGCATTAATCTGTCCATTAGACAATGGGGGATGCTCTCTTTTCGAACCTAGCGGTGCGACTTTATTCGACTTGGCGTTGTCACGTGGCGCTACTCGGCGTTGCCGAAGCATCGTAATGTAAGTGTTGTTATTTCTCCTTTGTGTGTGTCAAATTGTTGTGAGCGATGTTATGGGCCAAAACACTGAAACGTAACCGCAGTAATTTCTCATTTTCTTAAAACCGTAGTGATATGCTACTTTCAAGTAACGGAAGCATTCAATGCTGAAAAAAGTACATTCTCATCTTATTCATGCGACTCTCTTCCGACTGAAAATTTTTACACATGTTTCAATCAATTTTGGCAGTAGTAATTGTGCGGTTACGCACATGGTCCATGGTCATCAGTCATTGGGTCCATGGCCATGGTCAACAATGGCCCGTCTTAGTGGATTTATTTGAACAATAATTATGATTACTAAATCTCAATGAGTTTAGGAGAACAACATGAATAGTAATAGTAAAGAATTTTTCGAAACTGTCCCACCTCAGAAAAATCAGTAGAAATCATCAGGCAAAATCATCAAGGAAATAATCAACTAGTCAAATTAAAGAAAGGGGTCTAACCGTCTGCATTCCTTAAATGACTGACCAGAGACAGCAAACATTGGGTGGTCAGGACATGCGTAAGCATCAATATGATGGTACAAATGAAATTTTTGTATTAATCATTAGCAAGAAATATTAAAAAGACAATGATAAATGAACCAACAAGCCGCGCGGAGAGCAATAGAAAAGGAAGTAATGTTAATCCAAGTTTTGATCACCAGAAATGTCGAAATACAATAATGGGAGAGACATACTCTTTTACGGATATGGTTCATGGTGAAGGAACTGTGCGATAATTGTTTGTTGTATCGCGCGTTTTTTGTACCCAACATTATTGTCACCAAAAGTATAAAAACGTATTGGAATTTATTGCCCCTGTATAGGAATCACTGATCTACAAATAATTACCTCAAGCTACGAGTGGATTACTGTATGAATGCATACAATTATTCAATTTTTCTTTGCAACAAGTGGTAACATTTAATTCCTTTAGTTTTCTAACCCTATGCTTATTATATTCTTTCACGCTTTGGAAATAAATGCCTTATTATTTTTCTTTAACTCATGAATCCTCATCGTCGATCTCCTCCTCCTTCGCACAGCGTACTTTCCGCAGCGCCCTCGATCCATAAGCTTTGCAGGGCTTAATCCGCGGCGCGGCTGGAATAACGACTGAACTCGCCTTGTGTCCTGCGTCCGCCTGTCGCTTGCCGCCCGGCGTGCTGCTCCAGGGCGCGTGAAAAGCGGGCGCCCCCAAACAGGCGCACTTCGCAACTCCCGCCGCGGCCACTCGCGCGCTGCCGCCATTGGTCCACACCACATCAAACACCACCCCGTTCACCGCCCCCACAGTTTCGCCTGTCAATCGCCAACCCCCATACCGGCCACAGCCGACCGTCAACACAACACCATCACCTCCCACCGCATCAACACGGCCATTGGCCTCCGCCACTGGGTCATCACAACAACCCCCATTACCAGCCACCGTCAACATCAACACATCACTTCCACCGCTCAACCAGCCCCCAAGGCCTCCGCATCTGTTACATCATCTGCCATTACTCCACCACCAACGCCACACAAATTAAAGAAAAGTTTTTTTTAATTTTGAAAAATTTTTAAAAAATTTTTTTGGGCAAAAAAAAAATTTCATTTTACACGATGCTACTTTCGACGTATGTATCTGTCTGTTCATTTAAAATTATACCTTTAAACAATATTTACAAGAAATTTATAGTAGTAACAATGCACACCACTGATACACTTTTACAACTGGAAATAAGTTAACTTCAAAGTAGGAGACTACATTTTACAAGAGGCTTTGTTATTATCAGCAAATTGTTAATTTTTAAACTAATGTTTACAATTTTCCAGTGAAAAAATATTCCCCATCTCAGGCAGTTTCGTGCTTTAAGCGGTGTCATAGGTTGCGGATATATTTGAGGGGCAATAGTGGCATTGGTGGCTCTTTTTTCTTGACGATGCGTATCTTGTATTTTAAACATTTTAGATATAATTTCATAATAATATATTACTTTTTAATTTGGGTATAAATTTCATTTTTTAATACCTTATAGCAAATTATCATCTTTTAAATATAATGATTTGCACATGAGCATCTTTAAGTCAATTGATTCTAGTGAAAAAGTAGTACTAGAAGGATGATTAATAAATAATATCGGTTTAGTTTATTTTCTCACGCCCGTAAATAAAAATTACAAACAAAGTATAAGTATATATTATTATTAATAAAATAAAGTGGAATTTTTTAAAGCCGCCTTTTTAAAACATGGGAAAGTTTTATATTTCATGGGTTTCATTCATAGCCACCAACCAATCTCACAAATTAAAAAAATACAATTTCGATGAATTTACTAAAAATGAAACATTCAATTCAGTTTTTAATATTTATCTCTCCCCGCACCGATTATAAAGAACGATGGTCACTTAATGTCTTTACCCACAATCACCAAGCGCCGAAATCGACAAAAGGATTCGGAATTGCTCGAGTGTCGGAAGTGATTAGAACAGGTGAACCGCGTGTCAATGATGTCAGTGGTACTGTCTTAGTGGGTCACAATACAGTGATTTGTGTAGGCGTAAATCGTCAGGTTGATTGTAAGTATGTGTTATCCTATTGAAAAATTTAGGCCATGCTTCCTTTGAAGATTATTCTGTCGATTTCGTCAGACCCAGTGACAATTGTAACGAACGATAAAGGAATTGAAGGGCCCTTAGAACCGCAAAGGCAACATGTTAAATAACTAACACGAACGGCAATTGTGTGAAGAAAGACAATCTTCGTTGCCGGATAATCACCTGAGATAACCAGCGGTAAGCCTTTGAACGCGAGCCCGGGAGATAACATCGTCAACTGCGGAGACGATGCCGGAGGGTCAGCGAAGTGGGGAACGCGGCCCGGGCGGGGGGCGCAGCGGCACAACGAGGCAGCCTGAACTGCCGCCGCGGCATGCAGCGAACGGCTGGCAAGCGCCCGAAACGCCACGGCGCGGCTAGCGCGAGGGGGCGGCAGCGGGCGCGTGGGAGGCGGCGGTCGCCAGTGCGATAGCGCGCGCGCGGTTGACCTCCAATGGGCTCTGCCGCGGGCGAGGTCGGCGCTCCGCCCCCCGCCCCCCCCCTCCGCAGACAATACCTCGCGCGGCTTATCTCCGCTGTGACTTAGAGGTACATAAGGACTTAAATGGCTCACATTTCACTTAATCCGGGGCCTCCTTAATTATGAATCTCACGGTCCGGCGGAGCGGAATAAGTCGGAGGGCGCGACGTCGTCGGCGCGCCCCGCCCGCCGCCTGGCCCGCGCTCCGCTCCGCTCACGCGCTCGACTCCGCGCCGTAGAGCGAGCCTTTCCTTTTGTCCGGGGCGCCGCCGCCGCCCGCCGCGGCGACGCCTCACAATGACACAATGGAGGCCAGTTCTGTCCGCGCCGTGAGCAGTTCAAGCGCGGATTACTTTCCCGTCGCCCGCCTGCCCGTCGTCGCTCCCGCCCCCCGATATTCCTGCGCTGCGGAGGAGGCGCGCGGGCGAGGGGCGAGGGAGACGCGAGGGCGCGTTCGATATGGCGGAGGTCGCAGGGGGCGTGGCGCAGGCAGAGAGCCGGGGGCGGGGCGCGGGAGTTTAAACAACGCGAGGGATGCGCATCTAAGGGATGGGGCAGGCGCGTGCGACAGCAGCGTGAGCGAGGAAGCGAGAATAGAGGGAGGGAAGTAAAGGAGGAGGAAGGGAAAAAATAAGAAGAGATAAGAAGGAAAACTGGAGGAAGAAAAATAAACTAAACAGAAGAGGACAATGAAAGGAAGAAAAGGAAGAAAGAAAGGAATGGAGTTAGGAGGAAGGGAATGCATGGAAAGGTAAAAAAATGCAAACAGGAGGGAAGAAGGGTGGATAGATCCAAGAAAGGGGAGACAGAGTTGACGAGTAAAGCGTTTAGCAGATCAAACTAGTCAACAGCGCGACGCATTCTCGCCTGATTTCTTTACACCTTTTCAAAAAATCAGAGAAGTACACTGAAAAAGAGACTTACATGGTTTTTGTAAGTGTTCTGAACTCTACCATAGAAGTAAGAGAGAAAAAAAGCAGCTAATGATTGAAAGAAATCTTTGTTGTTTAACATTTCAAGTTTACATAACCAAAAACCTGCTTCATTTTTTTAAAAATGTAACATGCCCTTTTTGAGAGATGATTTTTTTATATCAGATTCCATTTGAGAAAAACTATCATTAATATTGACTTTTGCAACGTAAATTTTTGTAATTTTCAAAATTCCAAGAAGGGTCGCCGAAAATTTAGATCAAGCACCAATTTTTTACTGGTCCTTTTGATACATAAAATTAAAAAACTGAAAAGCAAAATTTTGGAGACTTTTTGAGAAATTATTTACAAACTTGCTCCCTTTCACGGCAAAATTACGTGAAAACTACTAGTTTTCGACAAATTCTACACGTTCGCTATTTGCAAACAGCTGTGTTGAAGAACAGATTACATTAAGGAAAGTATCTCTATCTTCAATACTGTAGTTCAGGAAGACGCCGAAAAAACATAAATACATTGGAATTTTTCTAAAAATCATAGGATTTTAAAGCAAAAATGAGACCTGCGCCTTTAGATGTCTTTTACGCTACCCCAGTGAGAAGGTTAATAAAAAATAATGGAGTAGTTTTTGAAAAAATATTACGCAAATGTTGAAGCTTCATGTAAAGAACACCCAAAACGGAAATATCGCGTTTAAAACTCGCGGGTGCTGGAGTTCATTCGTACTCAAAATTGTTTAGATTGAATCGGGGAACATCAGTTGTGGATAGAATCGTCTGAACGACTTAGGCATGATTAACCACAGACGCACAGAAAAACATTTTGGCTCTAAATCGATTTTTTCGGTTTTGAGATAGCCATAACTGCAGGGGTTACTTGGGTAATAAACTGATAAATAACGCTCATTTACTGACATTAAATCCGAACGGAAATAGGTATGATCAGAAAATTTGTATTTATCGACAAATATTAGGCAGCCATTGTTTTGCATTAGTGAAAAATAAACGTAAACATTTGAATGCGAATTTAGGAGCTTGCATGTGATCGAGTTGAAAATAGATATGCAGAATCCGAACGTTGAGGCACAGAATTAATATAACAGCGTTTTAAGAGATAGAGCGATATTACGGAAAATAAATTAGTATTTACGGAATATAACTTAAAGTAATGTTTCCAAGGATTATACGCGACAACGCAATTTTGTCACGAATTGCTACCTTGAATGGTACGAGAAAGAGAAAGTTAACAAGTCAGGGGAAGGCTAATAATGTGGAATGAAATTAGATATAAAAGAATCATAAACAGGAAGAAATAGCAAGGTTTCATATTAAATTTTGGCGTCTTCGCTAGACAGAACGTAATTGGACATCGGCGTAGACAGATTAGAGTTTGATTTCAGATAAGGCATAGACAGATTGGAGAAGTGCGTAAAATATTATTGATAATGAACGTTTTTCAAAATATTTGTTATTTTTCTATTGCAAGATGACTGTTAAATGTTCTAAAATTACGCAATTCAGATAACACTGTGTCGTTATTATTTACTCTAAATTGTCCATATCAACTGCGAAGTTGTCATCCTCAGGTCTTGTTTATTTCTGAACTAAAATTGGTTTTGAAAATGCACTCAGAAAAAAAAATACATGCCTAGAAAAAGTTGAAATGACAATCAATGACAGCGAACACAAATTTCTGGGGTTTACCTGTGATTTGGCGATAACGCTTCCTTATTTCTCTCGGCACTGGTGACCATCAAGTGCGTTGCAGCAGCTGGGGGACTGGGGAGGATAAGGTCCACGGCCCGAAACCTGCCCTGCCGGCTAACTGCCACGCGTCCGATTTTCGGGAGGGCGGCAGCCCGGATTCCAACAGCACTTTTCCCATCTCATTCCCTCCTAACGTCCGGCGCCTTCTCCGTCTGCGCCCGCGCCCGCGGCCCTGCCCGGCGCCCGTCTGCTCCGGAGCCCATTATGGCTGTCGAGCCGCTCGGGCACGGCCCGCCGCGCCAGCGATCGCTAACGAAAGCGGCCTAGGGCTGAGGAGGCTTGGGTAGGTGGACGAGGTGTGGGGAGGCAAAGGGGGAAGGCGGAAGGCGGAGGAGGGAAGGAGGAAGGGGGGGGGTGGAGTTGGTGGAGGAGAGAGGATGTCAGGAAGTGCCGTGGTTGGAGGTGGGGGAGGGGTCGGCGTGGACGAGGACTTTCGTGGGTGTGAGGGGGCGGAGAGAAGGCGTGCTGGAAGAGGGATGGAGTGAGCGCGTAGGCGAAGTGCGTAGTGAGAAAGTGGGCAGAGGGAGTGGTGGGCTGAAGAGGGGGGGACTGGACAATGCGGCGTGTGTGGCATGGAGTGGCGTTGGACGGTTGGGGATAGCGTGGACGGAAGATTGGCCGTGGGTGGAAGGGGCTATGGTGGAAGAGGGGGCTGAAGGGGAGAAGTGGGAGCGGAGGCGAAAGGGGCGATGTGGGAGCGGGGGCCG
>BOPP01000062.1:5365849-5388532 GCA_017312745.1 Gryllus bimaculatus
GGACACAGAGTTAGGGGTGGATGTGGTGAAAGTTATGGTGAATCGATGTTGGTGGACTGGGGTGGTGAGTTGGAATAGAGACGTTAACTAAAAAAGAAGGTGAAGGCCAAGTCGAGACCAAGGCGTAATGGAGGAGGAGGAGGAGGAGGCGAAGGTGAAATAAATGAATGAATTAACTGCAAGGATAGACTGTCAGCATGTGGCGCAATAACAAACCAATGTGGAGAATAGGGCTGGGTTTGGTCGGGAACGTTAACACAGCAGTGCTGACAGCATTTCATGTTTTAAATTTCTTGTTTGATTCGTCTGTATTCTGAGGCTTAGTTTCTAGATATATTAATAGTTCTCTTATCCCACACTTTTGGCTGTTTTTACTCGTGAATTAAGTTCTTGCCCATCCGTTTTTTTTCGAGAAAACGTACTGTAGCGATTGATTGACCGAAGCAAAGGTTTTCATTTATGCTACTACAACAATTCCCAAGTGATACAAAATGTGTTCTCGTCTGTGATAAGTTTCTGCTGGTTTTAAATAAAAAATCATGAGCCAATAGTCGAATTATTGACTTTCAGAGTACCTTTGAAAACGGAATTGTATGAAACAATAGTTTTATATAACATGAAGTAAGGTTGTGCTAATGACAAAACTATTTTCCAATAATCTTTTCGAAAATTAATAATTCCGAAAGAGCTTTTTGGAATAAATCAGTTATTTCTCTTTTTATAACAAGGCTGAGAAAATAAATATATTCTGAAATTGTCTCCTTAATTATTGAAAGTTAAGATGACAATATGCTAGAATTGTTAGACATATTATTTATACGGATGCCTTCTCTTCTAGTGTTTTCCTAATCAGTGGCCAACCAGCATATAATAGCTAATTGGCAGTCAATTAGCATGGAAAACACAATCTTCAAAGTAAATGAGAAAACACAGTTTGAAGCGATTGAAGAACGTAGCATGTTGTGTTTATACTCGTAAAATTTAGACTGTGTAAATTGCGCGTGTGTCTTTAGCTTAGATCATAATTTATAATTAAAGTGTAATAATATTCGATAAATCATGCTCTCCAATGAAAAAATTACGTCTGATACCACATTCTTATCAAAATTATTTTAAATGTTCATTCTGCTCAAACAATTCTTTTCAGAAATTAGTCGTTTCATTACTTCAAACACACATAGTCAAATGCATTGAATACAATTAATAAATATAACAAAGATGAGCTACTACAAGTATTTATTCGTAATCAACATATTGTTTTCTTTCCTCAGAGGCAATTATGTTTTCAAGTGCCTTCTCCGTCAGTTCAATGTTATTCATTGTAGCAACAAAGCAAGCGATCTGAGCAGAACGTGCGAGCGCCTGCACTCGGCCTTTAAGTGCACCTGGTTCTATTATTCTCGCGGCGCAGAAGACGTGCAGCCTTGCATGAGCGGCGTCTGGCGCAGCGCAGCGCAGCGTAATTCAAACCGCAGGCGGAGCGCATTCAAATGCCGTAGGCACGCGGTCGGCGCATCCGGAACGAATAGAGCGCGCGGCGCGGCGCGGCGTGGTGCGGGAGTCTGCCTGGGCACGCAGCCGCCTGGGCACGTCCCGCGCCGCGGATGCTCCCACCGCGCCCCTTTCCCACCGCCCGCTCTTCCCACAGCGTCGTCCCACCAGCCATCTTTACGAACACGCCCTCTTCCCACTTCGCCCCCTTACTGATGCTTGTTTCCGACCGACACTTTCCCACCACGTCCCCTTCCCGCAACGTCTCCCTCCCGCCAGGTCCGCTTCCCGCCAGGTCCCCTTCCCGAGACGGGGGCGTGGAGGAAAGGGGAGTGGCAAGGAAGGGGGGTTGGTGGTGGGAAGGGGACTGATGAGAAAGGAGACTGTGGGAAGGGGATCGTGGCAGGAAGGAGACCGTGGCAGAATGGGGACGTGGTAGGAAGTGAGACGTGGCAGGAAGGAGACGTGGCAGAAGGGGGGCGTGGCAGGAAGGGGGACGTGGCGGGGAAGGGGACGTGGCGGGAAGGGGTACGTGGCGGGAAGGGGACGTTGGCGGGAAGGGGAACGTGGCGGGAAGGGGACGTGGCGGGAAGGGGACGTGGCGGGAGGGGACGTGGCGGGAAGGGGACGTGGCGGGAAGGGGACGTGGCGGAAGGGGACGTGGCGGAAGGTACGTGGCCGGGAAGGGGGGTGGCGGGAAGGGGACGTGGCGGGAAAGGGCGTGTGGGAAGGGGACGTGGCGGGAAGGGGACGTGCGGAAGGGTACGTGCGCGGGAAGGGGACGTTGCGGGAAGGGGACGTTGGGGAGGGTACGTGGCGGGAAGGGGCGCTGGCGGGAAGGGGACGTGGGTGGGAGGGGAACGTGGTGGGAGGGGACGTGGTGGGAAGGGGACGTGGTGGGCAAGGGGACGTGGCGGGAAGGGGACGTGGCGGGAAGGGGACGTGGTGGGAAGGAGACCTGGCGGGAAGGGGACTGGGGGATAGGGGACCTGGCCGGGATGCGGACCTGGCGTGAAGGAGACGTTGCGGAAGGGGACGTAGTGGGAGAAGTGTCGTCGAAACCAAGCATGCAGTAGGGAGGGGGAAGTGGAAGAGGCGCGTGTTCGTAAGATGGCTGGTGGGACGACGCTGTGGGAAGCGCGGCGGTGGGAAAGGGGCGCGGTGGAGCAATTCCGCGGGCGCGGAAACCGTGCCAGGGCGGCCGCGTGCCCTGCTAGGCAACTGCCCGCACCACGCCGTCGGCCGGCGCCGCGCGCTTCTATCGTTCGGATGCGCCGACGCGTGCTCTACGGCAATTGGCATGCGCTGCGGCTGCGGTTTGGAATTCACCTTGCGCTGCGCTGCGCCAGACGCCGTCATGGCAAGGTGCAGCGTCTTCTGCGCCGCGAGTTAATAGAACAGGTGCATTAAGGCCGAGTGGCCAGGCGCTCGCACGTTCTGCTCAGATCGCCTTGCTTTGTTGCTCAAATGAATAACGAATTGAACTGGACGAAAGGCACCTTGAAAACAATAATTGGCCTCTGAGGAAAGAAAACATATGTTATTACGAATAAATATTGGTAGTAGCTCAATCTTTGTTATATTTAACATTAATTGTATTCAAGTGCTTTGACTATGTGTGTTTGAAGTAAATGAACACGACTAATTTCTGAAAAGAATTGGTTTGAGCAGAAGAACATTTAAAATAATTGTGATAAGATATGGTATCACGACGTATTTTTTCATTGGAGAGCATGAATTTATGAATATTATTACACCTTAATTATATTATGAATCTAACGCTAAAGACACCACGCGCAATTTTAACACAGTGCTAAATTTTTACGAGTATAAACCAACATGCTACGTTCTTCAATCACTTGCAAACTCTGTGTTTTTCATTTATTTGAAGATTGTGTTTTCCATGCTAATTGACTGCCAATTAGCTATAATACTGCTGGTGGCACTGATTAGGAAAACACTAGAGAGAAGGATCGTATAAATAATATGTGCTAACAATTTCTAGCATATTGTCATCTAATTTCAATAATTTAAGGATGACAATTTCAGAAAATATATTTTTTTCTCAGTCTTGTTTATTAAAAAGAGAAATAACTGATTTATTCCAAAAGGCTCTTTCGGAATTATCTAATTTCGAAAGATTATTGAAAATAGTTTTTGTCATTAGCCAACCTTACTACAATTGTTATATAAAACTATTGTTTCATACATTCCGTTTTCAAAGGTACCTCTGAAAGTCAATAATACGATACTATTCGCTAAATGATTTTTATTTAAAACCAGCAAGAAACTTATCACAGACGAGAACACCATTTTGTCTACTGGGATTGGTTGTAGACGCATAAATGAAACTTTGTTTCGGTCAATCAATCGGCTACAGTACGTTTTCTCAGAAAAAAGCGGATGGGCAAGAACTTAAATTCACGAGTACAAACAGCCAAAGTGTGGGATAAGAGAACATTAATATATCTAGAAACTAAGCCTCAGATACAGACGAATCAAACAAGAAATTTAAAACATGAAACTGCTGTCAGCACTGGCTGTGTTAACGTTGGCCCGACCAACCAGTCCTATTCTCGCACATATGGTTTGTTTTATTAGCGCCACATGCTGACAGTCTAGAATCCTTTGCAGTTAATTCAATTCATTTATTTCAACCTTCGCCTCTCTCCTCCTCCATCCATTACGCCTTGGTCTCGAACCTTGGCTTCACCTTCTTTTTTACTTAACGTCCTCTATTCGCGACTCACCACCCAGTCCACCAACATCGATTCCCATAACTTTCACCACTTCACACCAACATCTGTGTCCATCTACATGCCCACATCCATCTCCACTTCGTCTCAGTGCCCACCACTTCATGTGCATCTCCATCACCACTTTTCGCTTACGCTCGCCCTTTTCACACGCGGCGGCGGCGGCGAGGTGAAAAACTGGCCTCGCAACTCCTCACACTTTGGGATTAAAACCACACCCCGCCCTGGCGGCCCTTTCGCGATTTTCAAGCCACGGTCGATTTTCAAGATCGCCGAAGTCGCTTCGTAAAAGCGCCACTTTTCCTTTTCCGGACAGGGCGCGCCCCTTCTCCTCCCCAAAGCTGTCGTAAAGGGAGCCGCTCCGCCCTCGCCCCCCCCCCGGCGCGGCGCCCAATCGCACTGTCGAGACCAAGAGTAAAGCATTTCTTGCGGGCCGATAATCTGGAGGGCGCTTGGTGACGGCAACAGAATCTACGCTGCTCCCTCTTCGTCGACGACCGCCGCGCCGGCCGCGACTCGAAATTTACTGCAATTATACATATATATTAGGGAAGGGGGGCAACCGGTGCCCTGGCGGACATTGCAAAAGCCACACTCGATGCCAAGCTGCTATCTGCGAAGCCGCAGCTCCCCTCCAGAGTGCCGGGGCGCCCGCCCTCGCTTGCTCTGCTCTGCTCTGCTCTGCTGGGCCGCGGGGGGCAGGGGGCGGGCTGTCCCGGAGGGCGCGGTATGGTAGAGAAAGGCGTGGATGGTGTGGAAGGAGGCGTGGATGGTATGGTGAGAAATGGACCGTGTTGGGGGTTGAGATAGATGGAGCAAGGCCGTGAACGGGCCGCGTCGGTTGGGCCAAGGAGGAGAGGATGTAAGCGAGGGTAAATGGTAAGCGTAAGAAAGATGTATGGGAAGTAAAGGAAATGATATGGAAGAAGAGTAGCGAAGTGTCAGAAAGATCAGCGAGCACTTGCTCGTTATTGCGAAATAAGTACAAAAAGAAAGAAAGAAAGGAAAGAACCGAGAAATAAATAAACTTAGTGACGTTTTTTAAAATATACATTTACAGAATACCTAGAATACTTTCCGTTCATTATTTATCTTATAATGTATGAGGTTTTATGCGTATAACACTACGTGCAATGAGCCGAGGACTTATGTGCTAAGAGTTCGTGACGAGCGAGCAGAGACCAATATTGCGCACGGCGCGAACTGAGCGATTACGCTCGAGATTGCTGTAGCGGCGGTCAGTGGGCGACACCTCTCTTAGTGCAAGGCGATGGAAGGCGGGCGATCCGGGCTGTGGAGGCACGAACAAAGCTTCTCGTGTCCCCAGCAACACAGGGGGGCGGAAGAGTGGATCGCAGGGTGAGAAATGATACACTTCGGCCCTCGTCCCGCCGCCGCCGGCGCGCTGTCGTGGTGGCCCATTGAAGGCGGGCGGCGACGGCGGTGGCGTATGGAGGGTTTTCACTGGCTCAGATAACGCCCTCAAATCCCTTACGGCAGGGGTCTCAAAACCCTCACGATTGGGGAGGTCTGCAGAAAAATGTTGTGCAGCAAAAAGGGAAACGAATTTAAATGTTGTTATCTTGCTTTATAACGCCCATTACACAAATTAGGGCGAAAACGGCGTACGTACGCAACAAAGAAAATTTATACCTTTTTAATCTTAAAAGTGTAATATAATTATTTTAGTACTTATGTGTAACTAACTTTTTATGTTATCGTAGTATATACAGAATATATTTTTTAAACTTGAGGTGCCAAGAAAAAATATAATAATACTGGTAGTGATTGTAATAAAAAACAAAATTGAGTTATCAGTTTTGATCCTGGATACAATTATTGTGTGCATGATGTCACAGCAATATGACTGTGTTGCAAGCGCAGAATCGTTTTAGAAAGCAATAAGAGGAATAGAGATGCAACCTCCAATATATGAATACGTTTAACGATGTTTGAAGCACGTTAACAATTTTTTTTGAAAATATAAAATCATGTGTTAATTCTCGCATTGTTGGAGTTTGGATTTTTGTAATACTGTCACATGGAATTAGTACGAGTATAATCTTCACGAATTAAGCTATTATCCATTAGCCTGTCTCTTTGAGATGACAGCATGGAGCTGAAAGAATGAATGCCAACGGTAACATTCGTCAACAACGCGAAGGAAGACTGTATTTATTTCGTATGCCCGACGCATATTCCCAGATCTTTCTCTTTAAAATTTGTGTGGAATCAACAGTCTCATCTGGCCAGAGTAATCCAAATAGTTTGGGAAAGTCTCCTCGCTTGAAACGCTGCACGGAGGCATATGCACAACCCTATGCCGGAGGCAGTTTTCCCTCCCGGGCGGGACGATGTATGCGATAGGGGAGGCAGCCCGAGAAAATTACAGGGGAAAAGGGAATTGAGGAAATGCGCGCAGGCACTAATTCTCATGAAGCAAACTTTTTATGTAGAGTAAAAGTAGAGAGGTGAAACGAGCTACACAGTATACTAACACTTTCGTATACGTTTTGTATCGCTTTTAAATCTCTCTATCGATTGTACTATTTTTACCGTTTATCCCCTTAGTTCTGTTCCTTCTTTGCGACTCTGAGAGAAGGCTTGCGTTATTTAGGATTGTTTGTTGCCTTGTCATTTGTGAGATTTCTGGGTGCTGACACATTTTCAATCCTACATTTCTTACTATACAACTACAGAAAATGTTTTTCTGGAATGTACTGCTAAAAATGTACTAATTGTGCGCAAGGAATGCTAGTTAATTTATTTCTTGATGAACTGAGACATCTGACACGTTTTCAGCCCTCATTTCTTTTGCTTTTCATAGAGCCGAAAATAATATCTCACTATTTTTAAAAATTGCGATTAATTATGAAAACAGCATTGCTCGAAAACTACTGGGAACTCCGCAATAAACAAAAACAATACAACATTTTAGCATTCTTTCAACGATCATCGTTTTCTAGAATTACGTATCCACAACCGGCGCATCACGTGTACGCTACAAGCAAAGGGAATAAAGCGTGTATCACATTGGTGTGGACGCAATAGAGGCACAGCTCAAAAATTACGAATTTTCAGTTAACGCACTCTCCGGAATTGCAAATTGGTCTATCCTTCCTAGCTAGCAACAGCAGCATATCTTGCAGATAACAGTATTCCACTCACAAAGAGGCAGCCGTGTGGGAATTACAAGAATGATGCTTTACGATACAACATAGAAAACTTCAAACACATTCATTTCAACGTTTTTATTTTATGAACTGCCATATTGATAGCGCAACACCGACATGAATCAACCCCGCTTCTCCAGTTATATTCAAGTGAGCTGCCGCTCAAGTGAACGTCCGACATGCTCGGACCAAAGGCCCTGACCGCAAACACGGTTTACGAATCGCGCGCAGGCGGCATTGGAACGCCGTCAGAGGGCGACGCGCGCACGCACTCCCTTCCTCGAGGCGGAGGCCGCTTTCTCATAAAGTGCAGCGCTGTGCGTTTTCCTCGGGGCTCCCTTGATGTTTATTTAAATAGGACACGCCAACGCCGCCACGCCGCAACCGCCACCGCGGGCAACCGCCACTTGCCGCAACCGCCACTAACGTGCCGCCGTCACCGCACCGCATCGCTACTCTACCGCTTCCGCCATAATCCGGCCATCTCTCGCCATCTCTCCGCCATCTTCTTTCGCCATCTCTGCGCCATGGTCTCCGCATGTTCCGCCATGTCTCGCCATGTCTCCGCCATGTCTCCGCCTTCGCAATTGCAGCTATCACTGATATGCACATCGTTCTACGCCGACTGTCGTCACCTATTTCACTATTCCGCTCCTACCGTCTCAACAACTGCCTGCGTCTTCATCACCGGCTTGACTCATCAAACTAACAAACACCATCCCATCACTACCAACCGACATCTGCTATCACTACATTCATACCTGATAACCACAATCGCCACTGTTGTTATATACCCGTCAATGAGCCGCAACCCCGCACGACACACCATCGCCACCAGTTGTTATGCCGCGCCAAACGCCACGCTCTGCCACTGCCACCTCTACCGCACTTCGCACCACTGCTGCCAACGGATCACCAGCACTGTTATCAACTACGCAGCACAGCCGCACCGCCATCACTACTAACACTACAACTACTAGCAATAACACTACAACTAAGCTAGCACTAAACTAACAACTACTAGCACTAACACTAGGGGCGCCATCACCGGGCACCACAGGTATACTTCGCCGCGGAAGGCCGACGCCGCGCAAAGACGAGCCGCCACATGTTCAGGAACCACCCGCTGGGCGAATCCTTATCCAACGGGAAGCGCCATACTTCCGACCTCCCGTGTGGTGTTTCTCCGCTGGTTAATATTCATTTGTGTTAAATCGGGCGCGAGGAGGGAGGGCACCGGCCCTCCCTCTCTAACAAAGTATCTTTCTCATTTAGGCCCCTCGATCGCACGGAGTCCATTATGATTTTATGGCCGATAATCCGGTTTATTCTGGTCGCCGGCTATTGGAACAGGCGCAGCTCGTGCTGGCCTTATTAACGGCGGGAGCCCGCGTCCGAGGTACCTGGCCGCTATTAAAGATAAGTCGTCTGATCGGGTGGGATTTACCGCAACATTTTAATTTGCTATATGACAGCGGTGCCGGGTGCGGCGTGAGATCGTGCTGTTGGCACCTCACCTCCCGCCATGAATAAAACAATGGCGGCCGCGCGAACGCAAGTGTGGGTTGGAGGGGAGAGGGTTGGGGGAGGGTTGAGGTGTCTGCTGAAGGTTTCTTCCCCCTCCCCACCGTCATCTCGCTCGCGCAAGAATCTGTCTACGGATACTGCACCTGGCGCCTCTAGGGAAAATAGATTTGCTTTGTGCAAATGCCTGCGGGTGCTATTGCCTCACCTGGTGCTGATGGCGTAAAAATAGAACGTTGAGTTCGGCTATTACACCTGGTTTCTTGCATGGAGCAAGCGGTAATCCGAGTGAGATGGTGGACATGGATAACGCCTTTTTGCATTCCTGTTCAAGTGCGCATGTTGGGTTGCTAAAAGTCATTTAATACTTGTTTACTCAAAGGATCAAGTTTCATACAAGTGGATGTGATGCAACCCAAAGTTTCATACAACTGGATGTCGAGAATATAACACATACATTAGAATGGATTGATGGCTTTGATCCATTCCCGCATTTTTTTTTTCCGAAATGACAAGTGGTATTAAGAAGAAATAACAAGCATGAATATCTCAGTTAAAAAGAGGTGCATCTCGGCATTTCTGTCATGAAATTACGTCAACAATACAATTAGAATTGCCTCAAATATGTATTGGGTTTCAAGTTGCACTGACCGGGACCTGTATATCTACGTCAATATTAATTTACATTTTAATACAAATTCCTATTCTTTCGAAACTTCCAAACGTGTTCTTAATAAAAACTTAGGAATTACTCTTGCCGAAAGAAAAAGGAATATAATTCGAACATTTTAAAGTCAAAACAACGGCTAACTATTTTAACTTTAAAAATGACGCTTCTTTTTCTTTTAACCCCACTGAATGTTCAGTAATTATAAATGGGCAACGCTAGTAAAACATTACACAGAAAACATGACGGACGTTTGACTAATTCAAGATATTCTAAAATTACACAGCACTGCTCTTTGGTTCATTTCTATAAAAACAAACATTTTCGTAATGTTATGTCAGAGCGTTAAAATATCTTATTGTCAATCTTCTTCGTCAAAATCATCTTCTTCGGTTTTTTCGCTCCTTCTTCTTATGAATTAGTCTTACGGTCCAATTTGTCTCTACAAATAAATGTAGCCTTTTTTTAAGACAACAATATCTGGATTTCTTCGTACAGGTCAATAAATGAGTGTAGCTCTGTTACTTCCATTCTGGTTAACATAATACACGAAATTTGTTTTGACTTGCATCTAATGTACGTGCTTAATTCTTATGAGTCTCAATGATCATTCCCTTGTGGTCCGATTATTTTTCTAACCACCTCTCAGCCTACGCTCTTAAAAGAACTTCCTTTCGGAACTTCTTTCGTCTTCAAGGAAATCAAAAAGGTTTCCCGTATTTAATTCCGAACTTCCGACTCGCTCGCTAGAGAAAGTCTGCATGGACGTTTTTTTAAATCTTGTCGGCATCCTATCATGTTCTATTTTTAACGTGTATTGTGTGTGTTAATACATTTTAACAAATAGATCAAGGCTTGGATTTCTTAATGAGTTTTTTCGTCCCAGAACTTGCTGCAATATTTCGGAGTTAAATCGAACCCTTCGCGTGACATAGAGTCACTTGAAAATGACGCACTCATGAAATTTCCTTAGTAAAGGCAAGTTATTTTTACGATCGCCTATTTTGAATCATTTTGGATGTAGTACGTTAAATTTTTTTTCAAGATTGGCAAAGTTGTAATAGTCTTACATGAACTTCTTCCATGCAATTTGCAGTTGTTCATTAATTTATGCCATTTTAAATGTAGCGATTAACACAGTGAAACTAGTATGTTTATTTCAAATCAATGAAATATACGCTGGAAAACATTGGCTTGGCCCTTTAAATTATCAAGGCCTGAAAACATAAGTATTATAATTTCTTCGTTCTAGTCGGCCGCTTCCAAGCGCAGCTCTTACTAAAGTCAAAAAGCCGTTAGGGTTACTGCTTCATATTTTTTCCGGATAGAAATCGGAGACTCATGAAAACACTACGTATCAGAGAGGCAGCCCGGCTCAGCTTAGAATTTCTCCTCCATGTAGAGCCTTAATTTTCGATCTAGCTAAGTAGCTGCAGTCAAAACCTACCACGGGTTGGGTTCCGTTCGAAAAGCGCTGTCCCTAGAACAATGATACTGATCGCTCTGAGCTAAACTCTGGCTTGCCTCTGAGAGATAAGCTTAAGCTCTGAGTGATCAATCAAATTGCAAGATGCATAAATTATTATTTCACTCTTTTCAAGAAATGTTTACTTTTTCATAGTTATGTATCCGATTTTTGTCATGTGTAAAGTGTGGACCAATTGTTGCACTTGTTTCTCGCATTACATGTCTCCAGGGTGTGCTTATTAGTCAGGAATCAAGAGCGGTAACGTTTATTGTGCTGCTGCTTCATCCGTACAGAAAACAAGACTACGCAAGTGGCCGCTGAGCCGAGGGCTTCGCTTCGTATTCGGGATGTGGAGCCCCCAGACGCGTCGACTCACATTCGAGAATTCCCTCTGCTTATTTCCAATTTCCGGCAGTTTCTCGTCTCCTGGAATGGACTCGTTGCCTCTTTCCCCCCGAGCGCTTATGGATATGCGTCCTTTTCGATGTATGTCTCACGGGAAAGGGCCGTTCTCCCGAAAGGAACTTGCTTTACGCACATTGCATTGAATGTCCCCTCATGAACTATGAAAAAGAAGATAACTGGAAGGTTACAGAAGTACGGTACACAATGGATTACAAAGAAAAAATCTTCTTTTTCTGAAGCAATAAAGTGATGTAGACATGAAAGTAAATACCACCGTAATTTGCGTCGATGTCTATCATGACAATCACGCGTACTTACAAATGAGATGTAGAATGAAGTCATAACTGTTTCTGTATCATCGTCATTTTTCACAACATGCAAACATTCTGTCGGTAATTGCGTTGATATTATCTATATTTGGAATTAATTAATCATCTGACTTCTAGGTCAACTTTGGCATAACTTTTATGCGTAGTTTCATTGAGATTTCTCACGAAAACCACATAATTAAGTTTATAAAAATAAGTTGCTTCTTATAGGTCAACCCCGAACGATTTATCTATTAACGGAGGTTGAAGTTTACTTCCACCTGGTCTGTAGTGCTATTATACCAAAAAATGGATTAATTATTTCTTGCCTTCTTAGATCCAGATGCTTCGACAAGCGAATAAGAACACATCTTCTACTTTGCACAATTAAGTAAAAGAAAATACCAAAGATTATCTCGTGAATCTGTCCTCCGAAGAACTAAAAATCATTGTTGCCCCATGATAGCTTAAAAAAGGACCTATAAAGAGAGAAGATTTGTACACATTTCAAACCCTAAGTTACAATGACTGACCATCACAATTCTTTCACGAATAATGTGAAAATAAAATTTGTATGAATGAAAGTGAAGTATTAACTATCTGGCAAGCTTCAAATTAATTTACTACCACTTCTTAACTGGAAGTGTAAAATAATTTCAAATAGGAAATAGACGACACGTTTATGTGGAAATTTTATGCAACAGGTTACATGAAATTCACGTAGTATTTGTTTGGAGACACGTATCATCCAAATGACAATGCACTAACGATTCTGCTTTTTGTTTTCAACGCCTTTAGGCCTACTTGGAATGGTGAGAACAAACAGGCGGTTGGGTATTGCTGATATGAAGGAATTGCTGAGGCAAATGACAAAGAGGCAGACAAACTGGAAAACCTCAGAAAAACCTACGACGAACCCATCTTTGTATCCAAATCTCACTTGGAAATCTAACTCCAAAACTCGACGATGAAAGGGGCGCTGCCTCTGCCGCTACATCACCTTACAGTCGCTTGAATTCTATTTGCGCGGCGGCGATGGTGTAAACGGTTAGCGTTTTCGGACTGTTGTCCTAGTTGGGCCCCGACCCCGAAAAAACCGGATGAGCCGTGGATTGTTAGATCGAAAAAATCCTTCGTAGCCTTCCTTCAGAGGATCCACAGCCTAATGACACCTCTGAGCTAAATTCAAATGCTTGTTCTCGCCAAAGAAACACTTCTTTCTCTGCTAGTTGATGAAAAGGAAAGCGTAGCGAAATTTGCGAGGTCAGACCGAAAGAAGAGCAGCGCCTAATGGCCTGAGTCTAACCAGTAAAAAAATAAGGCATCAATTCAATTCATATACTTACACACGACATATTTTTTCTCGTCAAGATTCTTTTCCATTTCTGTAGGTCTCGTATTTACGTTCGCCTTCAGGCAACGCTACCCGCTCGGGGAGTTTGGGCGCGAGGCGTGGCTGCGAAAGACGCGTTTCAGCCATCGCCTTCGCTCCGTTCGTCGCTCCTCTTCGCCTCGCCCCCGCACCCCCTTCTGAGCGCCCCGCCGTGAGACCAGCCGTTCCTCTGCGCTGCGGACCCCTCCGAGATCTATCGCGAGTCTTATTGCATTTTCGGGAAAGCAGCTCCACCTAGGGAAGTTGGTGGAGAACCCTCTCAAATATTGTCCGGTCGCTCGCGAGGAAACAACTAGTTTTCTACGCCCCGCGACTCGCCGGCTTTTCTTCCGCCGTGTGCAGAATATTCGGCTCGTGTCTTCATATTCGGCAACCGACACCAAGAGTTTATTTTTTATTTGTCCCTCCACAGTGGACTTCTTTGAGGCGGGAATTATTTTCTTTTAAATTACTAATTGAGCCTGGCTGGGCTTGGGCGGCTCAAGCAGCTAGGGGAGGGGCATTGGTCTTATACGCAAGTTTTTAATATTTTAACCTAAAGTTAAATTACTTGCACTTTTGGCATTCTACTTTACACTGAGATAGTTTTTATCACATTAACTAGAGAAATTGTTCCTTATTAATACATGCGATATTTCTCTACATTCACCATTCGATTCTATTTGTTTATTATATACTTAGCCAGGTCAATTTCTCCCTTCATTTCCTCCATTTTCATTCTTTCACTCATCATAATGCAGTGAAGTGCGCATATGGGATGACGAGAAGAAGTAGACTGGTGCATTCTTATCCAATACTGATATTAATGAATTTTTTATATTTAAATACAAATTGCATTAACATCAGAGCCGAACGGGCATACGATAAACGAACATGCGGAAATCGAAAAGAAAAATGCGGAAATTGTGAGTACATCATACGTAGTTGTTTACGAAATCTTTTTCCACTATCAACGAATCATATTCCATAATTTTCTTTCATGTACAGCCAATGCAAAAAGCAGTCATTCGTGTGGAATTTACCGCAGGAGTTTTTGGTCCGTTTGGAATATATCTGGAAGTTTTCAAGCCAGTAATTATATTACTTTTTGTGGCAAATACAATTATATAATACGCAAACCTTTATTACAAAATTCAAAAAATTGTTAAATGTGCAGTTAATTGTACACTTTTAAAATTTCACAACTGAGTTTCCAAAAAACTATACCCGCGAGTCATATTACGTTTGGAAATAGCTGCAATGCGCAGTGGTAAACAATGGAGACACCTTTTTTCATATTGGTCTGCTGTCGGCTTCTGGCGGGAAATAAGCTCTTCCTCCAAGTATTTCGAGCCTGGGCTAAATGTTGTTTTTATACACGAGCGAAACGTCAAAAGAGTTCTTTTATGGAATATACTTATTAATTCATACTCTTGGAGTACTGGAAAGATGAGATAGTATGAGTAATTTGACAAATGCAAATGTGGATATCGGAATTTGACGTGCATTATCTCGCTCCGAGAAAATACAAATTAAATAATAATACAGAATGTTTGGTATACAGTTTGTTTTCTAGCCGGGGGTTTTATCTGCTTTGGGTGTATTTGGAAATTTCGCATAGCATTCCAGGAATACGTTTTGTGAGTACACTCGTTTACATTTTCTTTTGGGCAAATATATTTTTACACTAAAACATTTACTTTTGGAATTTTTAAAACGTATTGTAAATTGACTTTACTTGGTGTTTTAGGGTGTTTCAAATGGGGTTCAAAAATATGTAACGAGAAGGCATTTCGGAAATAGATTTCGGGGACGGATGGAGCTAAACGAAGAATTTTGAGCGTATTATCTATATAGTCCTTTTTTTCTGGTTTCGGGGCTCGCAAACATTTTTCGTAGTTCGTCTTTTGATATGAAGTCAGCGAACTTGTCTGACTATTTCACCAAGAAATAGATCAATTTGATTTAAAAAATGTCTACGTTTTATTTATTAAAAATGAATTACATAATAGAACTAATAATACGAAGGTAAATGAATGACATAATTCATGATATTTGCTGTAGTATATTATATTGGTGGCATATTCAATGATGTATCTAGTTGTGGGTATAATTGTCCGTAAGTCAATACTTTTCTCAGACCTACTTGACAGCTTTTCACGTTTTAAAAGCAAGTTAAAAATGAAGTTATGTGGTCTAAAGTTCCCATTCAAAAAACATTATCACATTTTGCCATGGAATTGTTTTTACTGGGGAAGTTCATCTATTGATTCTGCCAAGGAAGCAGTCCACCAAGCATCCACGCTACATGCCAACACAAGAAAAGGAGTACCGCTTACACTCGCAGAAACATGAAGCTTCTGCCTCCTGGGTAGTCAACGCGACGCCCCAACCGCCGCGCAAGGGGCACCACCGTTTGCCGGCGGGTAGGGTGCATTTCATTTAAGTGCCTCGTTTATTTCTAGATTTTCACAATCCTTCGGGCTGACTCGATGCCTGAAGAGTTCACGACTTTGAAAACAGACGTTCGTGAGTGCGGGGTGCCCGCCGCCTCACCCCCTCGATCAACGTCCGAGGCGGAGGTCCCTTGCTCTGCCTTGGCAAAGCGTACGGAACGCTGAAGCTCGGCGACAGTTGTTGCAGGTAACGTCCCGCACAATGGCCGTTTCCCGCCCGGCGCGTCGCCTGCAACCGTCGCCTGCAACCCTTGCATTATCCTTCGCCTGGCGCGCGGGCGGCCCGGGCGGCGAGAGGGACCGGGAGGGCCAGAAGGAGCCGCCGGCGAGGGCGGGCCTTGGGGCGCTCGCGGAATTGTAATTAGAAGGAAAACCGCCTGCGCGAGGGCGCCCCGCCCCCTTCGCGAGCGGCGTCCCTGTCGAGAGCCTCGTGACGCGCCGTCGTCGCAAAAGAGTGCATTAATCTGTCCATTAGACAATGGGGGATGCTCTCTTTTCGAACCTAGCGGTGCGACTTTATTCGACTTGGCGTTGTCACGTGGCGCTACTCGGCGTTGCCGAAGCATCGTAATGTAAGTGTTGTTATTTCTCCTTTGTGTGTGTCAAATTGTTGTGAGCGATGTTATGGGCCAAAACACTGAAACGTAACCGCAGTAATTTCTCATTTTCTTAAAACCGTAGTGATATGCTACTTTCAAGTAACGGAAGCATTCAATGCTGAAAAAAGTACATTCTCATCTTATTCATGCGACTCTCTTCCGACTGAAAATTTTTACACATGTTTCAATCAATTTTGGCAGTAGTAATTGTGCGGTTACGCACATGGTCCATGGTCATCAGTCATTGGGTCCATGGCCATGGTCAACAATGGCCCGTCTTAGTGGATTTATTTGAACAATAATTATGATTACTAAATCTCAATGAGTTTAGGAGAACAACATGAATAGTAATAGTAAAGAATTTTTCGAAACTGTCCCACCTCAGAAAAATCAGTAGAAATCATCAGGCAAAATCATCAAGGAAATAATCAACTAGTCAAATTAAAGAAAGGGGTCTAACCGTCTGCATTCCTTAAATGACTGACCAGAGACAGCAAACATTGGGTGGTCAGGACATGCGTAAGCATCAATATGATGGTACAAATGAAATTTTTGTATTAATCATTAGCAAGAAATATTAAAAAGACAATGATAAATGAACCAACAAGCCGCGCGGAGAGCAATAGAAAAGGAAGTAATGTTAATCCAAGTTTTGATCACCAGAAATGTCGAAATACAATAATGGGAGAGACATACTCTTTTACGGATATGGTTCATGGTGAAGGAACTGTGCGATAATTGTTTGTTGTATCGCGCGTTTTTTGTACCCAACATTATTGTCACCAAAAGTATAAAAACGTATTGGAATTTATTGCCCCTGTATAGGAATCACTGATCTACAAATAATTACCTCAAGCTACGAGTGGATTACTGTATGAATGCATACAATTATTCAATTTTTCTTTGCAACAAGTGGTAACATTTAATTCCTTTAGTTTTCTAACCCTATGCTTATTATATTCTTTCACGCTTTGGAAATAAATGCCTTATTATTTTTCTTTAACTCATGAATCCTCATCGTCGATCTCCTCCTCCTTCGCACAGCGTACTTTCCGCAGCGCCCTCGATCCATAAGCTTTGCAGGGCTTAATCCGCGGCGCGGCTGGAATAACGACTGAACTCGCCTTGTGTCCTGCGTCCGCCTGTCGCTTGCCGCCCGGCGTGCTGCTCCAGGGCGCGTGAAAAGCGGGCGCCCCCAAACAGGCGCACTTCGCAACTCCCGCCGCGGCCACTCGCGCGCTGCCGCCATTGGTCCACACCACATCAAACACCACCCCGTTCACCGCCCCCACAGTTTCGCCTGTCAATCGCCAACCCCCATACCGGCCACAGCCGACCGTCAACACAACACCATCACCTCCCACCGCATCAACACGGCCATTGGCCTCCGCCACTGGGTCATCACAACAACCCCCATTACCAGCCACCGTCAACATCAACACATCACTTCCACCGCTCAACCAGCCCCCAAGGCCTCCGCATCTGTTACATCATCTGCCATTACTCCACCACCAACGCCACACAAATTAAAGAAAAGTTTTTTTTAATTTTGAAAAATTTTTAAAAAATTTTTTTGGGCAAAAAAAAAATTTCATTTTACACGATGCTACTTTCGACGTATGTATCTGTCTGTTCATTTAAAATTATACCTTTAAACAATATTTACAAGAAATTTATAGTAGTAACAATGCACACCACTGATACACTTTTACAACTGGAAATAAGTTAACTTCAAAGTAGGAGACTACATTTTACAAGAGGCTTTGTTATTATCAGCAAATTGTTAATTTTTAAACTAATGTTTACAATTTTCCAGTGAAAAAATATTCCCCATCTCAGGCAGTTTCGTGCTTTAAGCGGTGTCATAGGTTGCGGATATATTTGAGGGGCAATAGTGGCATTGGTGGCTCTTTTTTCTTGACGATGCGTATCTTGTATTTTAAACATTTTAGATATAATTTCATAATAATATATTACTTTTTAATTTGGGTATAAATTTCATTTTTTAATACCTTATAGCAAATTATCATCTTTTAAATATAATGATTTGCACATGAGCATCTTTAAGTCAATTGATTCTAGTGAAAAAGTAGTACTAGAAGGATGATTAATAAATAATATCGGTTTAGTTTATTTTCTCACGCCCGTAAATAAAAATTACAAACAAAGTATAAGTATATATTATTATTAATAAAATAAAGTGGAATTTTTTAAAGCCGCCTTTTTAAAACATGGGAAAGTTTTATATTTCATGGGTTTCATTCATAGCCACCAACCAATCTCACAAATTAAAAAAATACAATTTCGATGAATTTACTAAAAATGAAACATTCAATTCAGTTTTTAATATTTATCTCTCCCCGCACCGATTATAAAGAACGATGGTCACTTAATGTCTTTACCCACAATCACCAAGCGCCGAAATCGACAAAAGGATTCGGAATTGCTCGAGTGTCGGAAGTGATTAGAACAGGTGAACCGCGTGTCAATGATGTCAGTGGTACTGTCTTAGTGGGTCACAATACAGTGATTTGTGTAGGCGTAAATCGTCAGGTTGATTGTAAGTATGTGTTATCCTATTGAAAAATTTAGGCCATGCTTCCTTTGAAGATTATTCTGTCGATTTCGTCAGACCCAGTGACAATTGTAACGAACGATAAAGGAATTGAAGGGCCCTTAGAACCGCAAAGGCAACATGTTAAATAACTAACACGAACGGCAATTGTGTGAAGAAAGACAATCTTCGTTGCCGGATAATCACCTGAGATAACCAGCGGTAAGCCTTTGAACGCGAGCCCGGGAGATAACATCGTCAACTGCGGAGACGATGCCGGAGGGTCAGCGAAGTGGGGAACGCGGCCCGGGCGGGGGGCGCAGCGGCACAACGAGGCAGCCTGAACTGCCGCCGCGGCATGCAGCGAACGGCTGGCAAGCGCCCGAAACGCCACGGCGCGGCTAGCGCGAGGGGGCGGCAGCGGGCGCGTGGGAGGCGGCGGTCGCCAGTGCGATAGCGCGCGCGCGGTTGACCTCCAATGGGCTCTGCCGCGGGCGAGGTCGGCGCTCCGCCCCCCGCCCCCCCCCTCCGCAGACAATACCTCGCGCGGCTTATCTCCGCTGTGACTTAGAGGTACATAAGGACTTAAATGGCTCACATTTCACTTAATCCGGGGCCTCCTTAATTATGAATCTCACGGTCCGGCGGAGCGGAATAAGTCGGAGGGCGCGACGTCGTCGGCGCGCCCCGCCCGCCGCCTGGCCCGCGCTCCGCTCCGCTCACGCGCTCGACTCCGCGCCGTAGAGCGAGCCTTTCCTTTTGTCCGGGGCGCCGCCGCCGCCCGCCGCGGCGACGCCTCACAATGACACAATGGAGGCCAGTTCTGTCCGCGCCGTGAGCAGTTCAAGCGCGGATTACTTTCCCGTCGCCCGCCTGCCCGTCGTCGCTCCCGCCCCCCGATATTCCTGCGCTGCGGAGGAGGCGCGCGGGCGAGGGGCGAGGGAGACGCGAGGGCGCGTTCGATATGGCGGAGGTCGCAGGGGGCGTGGCGCAGGCAGAGAGCCGGGGGCGGGGCGCGGGAGTTTAAACAACGCGAGGGATGCGCATCTAAGGGATGGGGCAGGCGCGTGCGACAGCAGCGTGAGCGAGGAAGCGAGAATAGAGGGAGGGAAGTAAAGGAGGAGGAAGGGAAAAAATAAGAAGAGATAAGAAGGAAAACTGGAGGAAGAAAAATAAACTAAACAGAAGAGGACAATGAAAGGAAGAAAAGGAAGAAAGAAAGGAATGGAGTTAGGAGGAAGGGAATGCATGGAAAGGTAAAAAAATGCAAACAGGAGGGAAGAAGGGTGGATAGATCCAAGAAAGGGGAGACAGAGTTGACGAGTAAAGCGTTTAGCAGATCAAACTAGTCAACAGCGCGACGCATTCTCGCCTGATTTCTTTACACCTTTTCAAAAAATCAGAGAAGTACACTGAAAAAGAGACTTACATGGTTTTTGTAAGTGTTCTGAACTCTACCATAGAAGTAAGAGAGAAAAAAAGCAGCTAATGATTGAAAGAAATCTTTGTTGTTTAACATTTCAAGTTTACATAACCAAAAACCTGCTTCATTTTTTTAAAAATGTAACATGCCCTTTTTGAGAGATGATTTTTTTATATCAGATTCCATTTGAGAAAAACTATCATTAATATTGACTTTTGCAACGTAAATTTTTGTAATTTTCAAAATTCCAAGAAGGGTCGCCGAAAATTTAGATCAAGCACCAATTTTTTACTGGTCCTTTTGATACATAAAATTAAAAAACTGAAAAGCAAAATTTTGGAGACTTTTTGAGAAATTATTTACAAACTTGCTCCCTTTCACGGCAAAATTACGTGAAAACTACTAGTTTTCGACAAATTCTACACGTTCGCTATTTGCAAACAGCTGTGTTGAAGAACAGATTACATTAAGGAAAGTATCTCTATCTTCAATACTGTAGTTCAGGAAGACGCCGAAAAAACATAAATACATTGGAATTTTTCTAAAAATCATAGGATTTTAAAGCAAAAATGAGACCTGCGCCTTTAGATGTCTTTTACGCTACCCCAGTGAGAAGGTTAATAAAAAATAATGGAGTAGTTTTTGAAAAAATATTACGCAAATGTTGAAGCTTCATGTAAAGAACACCCAAAACGGAAATATCGCGTTTAAAACTCGCGGGTGCTGGAGTTCATTCGTACTCAAAATTGTTTAGATTGAATCGGGGAACATCAGTTGTGGATAGAATCGTCTGAACGACTTAGGCATGATTAACCACAGACGCACAGAAAAACATTTTGGCTCTAAATCGATTTTTTCGGTTTTGAGATAGCCATAACTGCAGGGGTTACTTGGGTAATAAACTGATAAATAACGCTCATTTACTGACATTAAATCCGAACGGAAATAGGTATGATCAGAAAATTTGTATTTATCGACAAATATTAGGCAGCCATTGTTTTGCATTAGTGAAAAATAAACGTAAACATTTGAATGCGAATTTAGGAGCTTGCATGTGATCGAGTTGAAAATAGATATGCAGAATCCGAACGTTGAGGCACAGAATTAATATAACAGCGTTTTAAGAGATAGAGCGATATTACGGAAAATAAATTAGTATTTACGGAATATAACTTAAAGTAATGTTTCCAAGGATTATACGCGACAACGCAATTTTGTCACGAATTGCTACCTTGAATGGTACGAGAAAGAGAAAGTTAACAAGTCAGGGGAAGGCTAATAATGTGGAATGAAATTAGATATAAAAGAATCATAAACAGGAAGAAATAGCAAGGTTTCATATTAAATTTTGGCGTCTTCGCTAGACAGAACGTAATTGGACATCGGCGTAGACAGATTAGAGTTTGATTTCAGATAAGGCATAGACAGATTGGAGAAGTGCGTAAAATATTATTGATAATGAACGTTTTTCAAAATATTTGTTATTTTTCTATTGCAAGATGACTGTTAAATGTTCTAAAATTACGCAATTCAGATAACACTGTGTCGTTATTATTTACTCTAAATTGTCCATATCAACTGCGAAGTTGTCATCCTCAGGTCTTGTTTATTTCTGAACTAAAATTGGTTTTGAAAATGCACTCAGAAAAAAAAATACATGCCTAGAAAAAGTTGAAATGACAATCAATGACAGCGAACACAAATTTCTGGGGTTTACCTGTGATTTGGCGATAACGCTTCCTTATTTCTCTCGGCACTGGTGACCATCAAGTGCGTTGCAGCAGCTGGGGGACTGGGGAGGATAAGGTCCACGGCCCGAAACCTGCCCTGCCGGCTAACTGCCACGCGTCCGATTTTCGGGAGGGCGGCAGCCCGGATTCCAACAGCACTTTTCCCATCTCATTCCCTCCTAACGTCCGGCGCCTTCTCCGTCTGCGCCCGCGCCCGCGGCCCTGCCCGGCGCCCGTCTGCTCCGGAGCCCATTATGGCTGTCGAGCCGCTCGGGCACGGCCCGCCGCGCCAGCGATCGCTAACGAAAGCGGCCTAGGGCTGAGGAGGCTTGGGTAGGTGGACGAGGTGTGGGGAGGCAAAGGGGGAAGGCGGAAGGCGGAGGAGGGAAGGAGGAAGGGGGGGGGTGGAGTTGGTGGAGGAGAGAGGATGTCAGGAAGTGCCGTGGTTGGAGGTGGGGGAGGGGTCGGCGTGGACGAGGACTTTCGTGGGTGTGAGGGGGCGGAGAGAAGGCGTGCTGGAAGAGGGATGGAGTGAGCGCGTAGGCGAAGTGCGTAGTGAGAAAGTGGGCAGAGGGAGTGGTGGGCTGAAGAGGGGGGGACTGGACAATGCGGCGTGTGTGGCATGGAGTGGCGTTGGACGGTTGGGGATAGCGTGGACGGAAGATTGGCCGTGGGTGGAAGGGGCTATGGTGGAAGAGGGGGCTGAAGGGGAGAAGTGGGAGCGGAGGCGAAAGGGGCGATGTGGGAGCGGGGGCCG
>BOPP01000062.1:5395937-5408023 GCA_017312745.1 Gryllus bimaculatus
TCAAAATCCGGGCCATTAACTTCTGGTCTTAAATTTCATTGTAATCATTAACATTTCCATGGAAAGATTGAAAAACATCCACAAACTCCTGCAAATTTAAAATGAAAACGTTCGGAGTTAATATTATTTCTGTGGAATTTCATTTGTGTCCATTTTTACTATAGAACATAAGCTCATTTTAAATGTTTACAATTATATTTCGTTTAAGGATAAAAATAGTAAATTCTTGTATACCTGTAATGTTGCTTTAAGACACCAAACCTAAACCTTATGGTTGCAGAACATTTGTCAGTTCAAACTTTAATAGATGTTAGACGTTGTGACACGTAATGAAAACCTGGCAAGACTAAGTAACATCAACAATATTAACACAATTTTCAGAACAAAATATTCAAATAATTATGATTAGAGCTTTGGCCAAACATTAGCATATGTTTTTTTGTTATATTTAAAAGGTTCGGCATTTCATCTACTAGGTCATTAAGCGACCAATATTGCGATGTATCGGTTATATTGTAAACTGTGGGTGACACGATAAGTGATGATAGATAGGGGGATGAAAGAAACGAACTCAAATACAACCTCTGCCCTCTCGGGACCTCGAACCTTCGTCTGATCCTTTGGTTCGAGATCTTTTACCAGTACAGCGCTCTTAGCGATCGGTCTTGGCACCAAGGATGAAATACGGCACTACGCTACAAATACTGATATTGGTTGTTTGTTCAAAATAATTTTTCGGATATGTGTGTATTTAAAATCATAATAAAATCGTGTTAAAAATAAAGATACTACGTATTATCATACAAAAGGTGTTATTATGATTGAAATGTATTTTACTATTTTTTGTTAAATTAATGGCACAAACATTTGTAAATTATTTCATAAAAAGATAATTTGAATCTTCGGAACTTGGCTTCCTCACAGTAAAAGATAGTTAAGCACAAAGTGACTTTGTCCAGAATTAAGAGAAATGATGTGTTCAGTTATAAGAGAACATACACAATCTGTCACTTGACATTCAATTATAGAATTTAGTTTTTAACAGAATCGGAATGTCACAAATAGGTATACACTGTCCCGACAAATTGAAATATATAATTGGAACCGGGGAAGATATATGATGTAATATTACATTGGTCCTTTCAGTTTGACTATTGTAGTTATCAGTTAGTTATCGTCATTAATAGGTAATGTTCTAAGAGAAGAAAAAATTACCTACAAATTGACGATCATATATTTCAGTGCAGATGAATGGCAGATTCAGCTAGTGTAGATTATTTATTAATGCCACTTTTTTATTAGAGATCCGCACGTTATGACATTTAGGTTAGAATAACATTAATACTGACTGGCTCAATATTTCATAACACTATAAATAGTACTTAAACAACTATTATTCTTTCTAAGTTGTTCCAATAGAATCCATAACCAAGATCCTTCAACTCTCTTTAAATAACCTACATGCTTCTCCTTTATTGATATTGTATTCAGTGACTAGGCGCAATAATGTACTGAAAAAGGAAGTGCACACTTGTTGGAACTTTTCGAAAATAAACAGAAGCCAGATTGTCTTACGTAACAGATGTGAGTCCTACGGACAAAATCATATCTCATCTATAGACTCTGATTTGGCGAGCTCTGCCAAGTGAGTGTGATATAGTCATGAAATCTCATGGAAAGAACAAAATTTGACGTCAGAATTCTACAGACTGACGGTGGTGTGAAGAACATGATATAGGCGATGGCTACACGCTATGTTAATAAGTACCCTTCCACTACATACGATATTTAGACGTCCGATTAATCGTGTAACACTCGCCAAAGAACCTCGCAGTGATCGATCTAGACCGATCTCGCGATCCGGTTAACTCCATGTCTGAGATAGAGAAGTCCAGATTATTGAAGAGAGGTGAGAGTAGGATGATCAGTGAAAAGTATACATGCGATTCCAGGTCTTGCACGCAGCAGTAGTCGACTGTCAAATTAAGACCATATACATGAGATTGCCGTGACTATTCCGAAGCGCGCAGCTTATGTGCCTGTAGACCACGGGCATCATGGTGCTCTCCACGGCTCAGCGCTGACCAGACCTACATGAATGTACATGGTACGTACGAGCCGCGGTACAAAGCCGTACCTGTCTGTCGAGTGGATTAATTAGTTGGAACTCAATATACAAATAAATATTCGGATTATATGTGCGTGAAGTTGAGTAGACTCGATAGAGTATGCGGTTTAAGCATAAGAAAATTATCTTATTGATCTGTGAAGAAATGTTCAAGTCTGACCTTGTGTTAGCTCGCGCACAGTAGGTACATTTATACAAGCCGATAATGTAAAGTCTTCTAGTCGTATAATCTCCACCTACGAGCATACTGACATTGCCAGAATTTATTCGTCACAGTGAGTCATTCCGAATGCTCATTGTTATAGTACATATAATCATGCATTGTTAGTTCTAACGCACCATTAGGCGAGTATACTAACTCTGTAAGAACAGGTCAGCTACGCTATGCGCCTGCGCCGCTTTCGTCACCGATACATACTTTCTCTATTTGACAGATACATTACTATTCGTAACTTGTTTGTCGTTTTGATTTCTTAATCAAGATATACCCATTAGCCTCTTTAGATCTGTACCTTTATATTACTATTATTATTGTCTTACTCATATAGCAGACTTCGATTAATTTAATGACTCCCTCATTTACAGATGTTAATCGAATATTTCAGCAAGAAGAACGAGGTAGAAAACTCGCCTACTAAATGACAATGTCTTGACGTCTTCGCCCACGCAATGTCTTGAGCCAGTTATGGTAAGGAATATAATGGTTAATATTGCGCGCTCATATGAGCGTCTGCTGATAACATCATACCCTAATTGATAATTCGAGCTCTTGGTCCACAGAACAATGCTTGTGGTCTTTGCAAGAACGCCCACTGCTGCTTGTGTAGTACATGTGTAGTCCTGAATCAATACTTCATCATCTGCTTTGTTTTAGAACTTCGTCGCTTGGTATACATGTGCAGATCATTTACACCCGCGGGCAGTGAATGTACGATTCTGGTCAGGAAGAAAGTATATGTGTTGTGCTAATCTCTTCTGAAGAGAATTAATACCATTTACATGCACGCCTCTTCAATGAGAATGTACACGGCTTTTTGGAATACTCATGTAGATGATCCAGTCCAGGTTACGCAATATCTCTTTAAAGGAAGTAGACACGTTGGACTACATAAAGACGCATTCGATTGACCGAAAAAATTTCGGAGTCATTGTGAGAGAGAATTATTAGGATTAGTATTTTTTTACTCAAATGTTTTAATTAAAAAGACTTGCACACTGTCTTCGCAGTCTGTAGCCGTCCTAGTTGAACTACTGACTTTTGAAATTTCTTGTAGAAACAGTATATCTCGCTAGTTTAATGAAAGATCTCTTATGGGAGAGCGAATACTTTTTACATACAGCCCAATAGGAAAAGAATCTATCGTCCAATATCTTCACATCTATATGGCCACTTAATTAATCATATTATACAAACGCATGTGTTCTAGGCATCGCTTAAAAATATATAGAATGTAATCACATAGACCACTATGCTGGAACAGTACAGGCGACGTTCTTTAGACGTCAACTTTGTGTATACTCTCTTTGATATCTAACTCCTCGAATGTAATTAGGGAATTCTGAAGTTTTCAATACATATTTTGGTGATATTAATTAGTCCGAGTCTGATCTTTTCTATCCTATCATTTACCGTATAAACAACTTGTGAAGCTAGAGTTATTCCATTCACAACTCTTATACTATACTTCTCGTTGTTTATAAATAATCAGATCTCGCTATTTTACTCACGTATGTTACCGTTCACCATTGAGTATCGATACTCAATGTGCTGCCAGTAAATAACACAGCTTCCAATAATCATTAGATGATTAATTTTCGCCAATAGGCTGTGTCTAACAACAACTACGAAGGGTTCGTATATGGGACAGACATATATCTGGGACAGTACTCTTTAGGTACTATGTCCTGTGCCATGTTCGGTTAAACTGCTTCGTAGATAAACAGTTCGTGTACACATCTCTGCATGTTACATGACATAAATCTCTTATATATGCTTGGTTAGTCCTTCGTTGCTTTACTCTCTTCTTGTTCAAACCTATTAAATTTATTGTCGTATCTAGAGGAAGATGGAGGTAATTATACTATTATAATATTCGGTTCTTTGTCTTCCTCTCTCAGAGTTCGATCGTAGAGTGTCACTTAGAGCTCTAACTCATATCTGACTCTAGTACACAGTCATTTCATTTATGAGTTCTATGAGTAGTAAGTGTTATTTTAATGAAATGATGAAATCGAGCAAATATTTCTCTACAAGTAATATAATGGGGCCAGAAGAAAAGTCGCAATGTGAGGAACAAAAATACATATAACATTCAGGCTCACTCATATGTCTGTATACTGAATACGGTCCTACCAAATGTATGTCTCCAATTATCTGCAGAAAGATTCTATATAGATGCAAGCTTGACCGTGTAGCACGATATGTCTTCGCACTTATTCGAAGAAGTGCACAAATTCTTCCAGGTTACGGTGCAGAGGATTTAGTTGTGCTCTGAGAACATGTTCTCCGCACTCAAATTCTATAGCCCGTCGACTGAGGCCTTACTGTTCGGTGATGCCAACACAGTACAACATGTCAAGTGTACATGCTTAAGCATGGCGATAATACGGACGCCGATTTAAGCAAAGAGTATAGCACTGAGAGTAGATCGTTACTATAGCACATCGCTGGTAGCCAAAAGTAGCATCGTGGTGTAGTCAGCTCATTGCGACTCTAGAGATCTTGGACACATGAGGAGTGTCGTTAAATCACTTTTGTAGTAAAGCTGAGACGAGATTAAATTATCAAATTATCAAATTATTATCTCCATAATCTATTTCAGTACATTACAAGAGTGTCGTGAATTATAATTTCACCACTACTAGGTCAAGGTTGAAACGCCAATACCGCAATAGCTCAACTTATAAGCTAGGATGATAGATACACGTTGAGAGTACAATATAGAATATCTAGGCATAAATTGTTATATATTTTATTACAGATGTGATCATGACACTTATTGGGATAGCTTGCAGATCATAAACTGTAATAGAGTAGGCGTGAGAGATGAGTGCTATAGAATGTAAATTCAAATGAGATCTGTGGTGATGCCTGAGTTCCTCATTAAAGTTTGCTGATTTAAGGCGAAAGTATTGGAGACATTATGTGTGACTTCCAAACACGTTTAATGCGACGTTAAATATCGATGAGGAGTTAGTTCGTAATTTAAATGACTGTGTTTTGCGAGGACATAAGAGGCGAGACACCTTGGAAAGTGAGACTTGCCTCAGAATTTGTCAACAGCAGCTCTATCTTGAGGTATCTATAAGTATTTAGAGGTAATAAGGAAATAATATTGTACTAACATATTAGTCAGTCAGATAAACCAGCAGGACTTAAGACTTGAGTAGCATACTGAGCGCGTACACTCTCGTCGTTGTTTAGCCAGTAATGATACTTTAAATAATAGATATGTCCTTCTACTCATTGAACCCTCAAAATGGAAATGTGGAATACATTAGATGCAAAAAAGTTATGACTGCAGTATATTATATATTCTACAGTAAATAACGAGCGTAGGAATTAAAGAATCCATAACAATCCTTTAGGCAGAGCAACCAAGTGGACTGTAGTCTGGATGAACTTGAATTAACAATAGATATCAGTATTGGAGGCCTACAAATATGCTGCAAGATAGAGCTCTGTACTATTCATAGGGGCATGCTTTGATCGAATGCTAATAAGCTGAATGATATCAATGAGGCGGTTGTCCACAAGTAAGAGCAAAAGCAACCTTCGTAATAGGAAATACCAAGACGATAGAGTTGTGCGTCAAAGAAGGTGCATATCTTCAAAATGTGGTATGTGAGTATAGATAATTATCCCCTTAGAATTTAAAACCATATTGAATTGCGTGCAGTGTCGTTGACGATGTAATTCAGCGAGACTTAGAGAATAAGACAGAATACAATAAAGATAGCAACAAACCAATAATCCCAGCTGAGAATTGAGACTCAAATCTACTTAGGCACTAAGTGTGGACTAGCGTCAACATCATCAATATTATTGGACCTAGGGATAATGTGCATCAAAAGTGACAACATTTTGAGATGTCTCAAAATACATCAACACATCGTACGTTTCGCAAGACTCTAGGAGCCACTCACTCACATATCTCTGTCTCTCACTCGTGTCGATCAGAAATCAGCATAGTTCGTGTCGATTGGTTTTCTGAAGAGAATAGCTCAAATATTGGTACGACGAAACACGTCATTGACCAATCGTGCACAGAAGTGAGTGGAGACCATGAATTGTCGAAGATTGAGCATGTGTACGCTTATGAGCTACTCCACACGTCATAGCAGCAGAATTGTAACTGTAGTGTGTAGTGTTTCAAGATGAGCAAATCATCTAAAGACTCAATATTAGTTGTGTCGCTCAAAAGTCTCGAAGCAACACGCATTCCAATGATTCAGTTATAATGAAAGTTGGGAGATTCGCAACTCCGGTTCTCTCGACGTCAGAATGGAATGAGCATGGAACACATAGTTTACAGCAACCGTACCTCTACGCCATGACGAGACAATATCGCCATTCAGATGGACGCAAGGGTCGATGCACTCTTGATAAAGGCACTAGTGGTGGGAGAGTCACCAAAGATGAATGTGTATCTACGATACGAGGATACCTTGACTTTGAGAGTGACCGCAACACACAGCTCCACAAGGTCTCTCTTACCTGGACAATCCAAGATGCAGGAGGAGAGATGACCCATGAACGACCCGCAAACAAACGCGTGCACATTCGTCGAGTCGCCCATCGACTATCGCAATCTTCACAAGAGAACCGCGATTCTCAATGTCCATAGATAGCTCTTCCTATCAGTCATCGGCTCAAACTTGAATCTGTGCATTTATAAAATCTAACGGCCTTTAGATAGCACAAGCCTAAGAAAAGCCACTTCGTATTGGAATGCGCATAATTGAATGTGGCCAGGTACATTCTTCGCATTTATATAATTAGTTTGATGGTCCCATCTTGTCAACGTATCACATCATTTGAGACAATCAAAAAGTAAAATGACTTATCTATTTTATTTACGTCGTAGAAAAAGATGGTTAAAAAAAAACGTAGCACATGGAAAAGAAGAGATCAACGGTTTGATTCTCGAAGGACATCACACTGAAGAAACCGTGCTGCGATGCGGTCAAGACTTGCGTAAATACGTATCTACTAATACTTAATTTTAATTTCCTTACCACTCGTTATTGTCTGACTAGAGCTAGCTCCAAGCATAGATGACCCATCCTGTTCATACTCAAAGGAACTGCCATTACAAACCGAAGGGTTTGGTCGGATTGGTGCGAAACGTGCGGAAACAGCTGATTCGCATCATTGAGTCTATTCTTACTAAATCGCATATTTATTTTCCAAAGTATCAGGGTAGTCGTATTATGTCTTGTGGGATTCGCAGTTATGATTCCTATGTGGATCTTTAGTTCATGGAAAACCAACCCTCTAATGAATAATAGTAGATTATCCTCGTATTATTTGTGCATTAAGTGATTGTAGTAATAGATTTTTGCAAACAGCACACAAATTAGTGTTCGCTCTAACGCATGTAGCATGTAACACTCGAACATTTGCTTATATCTCATTAGAAGGAAACTTAGCTCTCGGTATCATTCAATATTCAATTTGTGCCATTAATTTCTGTGATGGACTACTTTGCCACGGTGTATGTAGATGCTCACGTGAATACTCTTGATAAATCTGCCAGGCTCCTCATAGTTCCTGTTACGCTGTATTGCGTATAGTTATCTCTGCAGGATCGGTCGTCTGCTAGTTCCCTGCTTGTAACGGTATGGTAACTGTGGGTTGACACGATAATGATGATGATAGGGGGTGAAAGGACGAACACAATACAACCCTGCCCTTGGCGGGACTCGAACCCGCGATCCTTTGGTCCGAGATCTTTACAGTACAGCTGCCTTAGCGATCTCGGCCACCGGATGGGAATGAAATAGCGCACTCGGCAATAAAGACGTTGTATTGGTTGTTTTTTCAAATAATTTTTCGGATATGTGTGTATTTAAAAATCATATAAAAATCTACTTGACTGAAGCCAAGTCGAAATCATTATCTGTTTTATGGAAATAATTTAAAATGTTTTTCCATTAATTTAACAAAAAATAGTAAAATACATTTCAATCATATTAACATTTTGTATGATACTAGTATTTTATTTAACAGATTTTTATTATGATTTTAAATACACACATATCCGAAAAATTATTTGAAAAAACAACCAATACAAGTCTTTAGTAGACCGAGTGCGCTATTTCATTCCCATTCGGTGCCGAGATCGCAAGGCAGCTGTACTGTAAAGCATCTCGGACCAAAGATCGCGGGTTCGAGGTCCCGCCAAGGGCAGGGTTGTATTTGTGTTCGTCCTTTCACCCCCTATCATCATCATTATCGTGTCAAACCCACAGTTACCAACCGATACAAGCAATAGTTGGTCAGCTAATGGACCTAGTAGTTGATGCGAACCTTAAATAAACAAAAAAACATATGCTAATGTTTGGCCAATAGCCTAATCATAATTATTGAATATGGGTTCTGAAATTTGTGTTAATATTGTTGATGTTACTCGCCAGGTTTTTCATTACGTGCACCACGTCAACATCTTAAACGTTTGAACTACAAATGTCTGCAACCATGTTTAGGTTTGGTCTTAACAGCCAACAGGTAACAAAATTACTATTTTATCCTAAACGAAATATAATTGTAAAACATTAAAATGATTGTTCTATGTAAAAAGGACACAAATTGGAAATCCCACAGAAAAATAGTTAACTCCAACGTTTATCTTAAATTTTGGAGGAGTTTGTGGATGTATTTCAACTTCCATGGAAATGTTAATGATTACAGAATTTAAGACAGAAGTTAATGGCCCGGAGTTTGATGTCATAAAACATTACACTGTGTACCCCTAGATTCATGCTGTTAAGATAAAATAATTTAATAAAAATATTGTTATTTTTTAGCTTTAAACATTATCATTCAACGATTTAAATGATATTTAATTTGTACACTATTTTTCTGATTTTACTTTAATAGGAATCTTTTTGGGGGGGGCTAACTTTATTTACGAAATAAATTAATATTTGTTATATTTTGAAATAAATCTCTCTTTTGAGATAGTATATTTTCTGAAACTTATTTATTGCATTGTCATTGTGTGCTTGTATTGCTATGACGTGTACTATTACAAGAAGTATTCCAGGGCCAGCGCCAACCCCGAGTTGGCCAAACGTGCATCGCCCAAGGGCTGTATTTGGGGTAGGGCGAGGCCAAATTTTAGGCGTTTCTTTAATATCTGCATTATTTCTACCATTTTTATTTTAAATGGCAAAATGTTTACTCTTTTAATTCAGCAAATATAAAAAACTCTTAGAGTGAAATTATGGGGCAAATTTAATAAAAAACACAATTGAAAGTAATACAAATTTTCTGAGATTTCTCATCAATTTCGGAAAATATAACATTGGGTTACTTTTATTATTCATGCCACACCTGTGAATTCACCTCTCGACTTCAGTCCAAGTCTGGAGCAAGCTAAATAAACATGATGTAGATGATATTATGTAAATGTGTAGAACACTGGAGATGCAAAGAAAAATTTTGCTTGGAAGGGCGCAAATGACCTTGGTGCGGGGCCTGAAATATGACTGGTATGAACTATTCTCTTTCAATTGCTGAATTTCGTTTTTAACCGGCTTAGGTGAATCAGAGCACGACTAATTTACTGCAGTGCCTCATAAGTCCTAGAGTTCGAGTCCAGACGGTGGCAGAATTTCTACATTGGCTTTTCAGCTAGGTCGAATTTCAGCCCGCGCTGCCTGAAAGTTAATTCTAGTGGTCGCTGCCACTGTCGTTAGTTTCACAGACCCGTCATCAGACGAATTTCAAACAACCCGGCCGCGGCGCATTGCCTTCCTTCTTCTTCCTTATCCTACCCCTCATTCCTTACTTACTCGATGTCTGGAATGAATGAACACTTCATGTTTCTTCTCTATCGCAGAATATTTGTATATTTATCCATAATTCTGGTTTATAAATCATGTTATTTAAATTATTATCATTCATTATTTTGTATTATTAAAAATATCTGCCACCTGCAGTGAAACTACCATCACTTCTCTAGTTTTCCCTCCAACAATCACATTTTTACCAGTAACAGGAATTGTACCGTTTCCTTATGCTCTCTTTTCTAGGGAGAATGAGAGGTAAATTCAAAGAGAAGATTAATATTGAATAGATATATTTTGTAGATACTGTATGGAGTTTCTTTAATTATTTTTATTTTAACTTGGAAATGGAACTATGTCAATTTCTATTATTGTTTTATATTTCTTTTCGAATCACGGAGGCTGCAATGTGTGTTTCAATGCAGTACAAATTATTCACAAATAATATTACAATTAATCTACGGAAATTATCTAACAAATTGGGCTAATGAACATATTGTACTCTCACAATTCAAGTAAAGTATTATAGCAAAAATTAAATAAATAGATGATTAAATTTCTATACTTTACATAAAAATAACTTTTATTGTGGGTGCCCCCAAAAACAACAAAAATGGGTTAAATCTATTCATATAAGTAGTAAATGACTTCTAAGAGATTTCTGCAATTCAAAAAATCTCGTTTTGGGATCTGATATGGAAAAAAATTGGTTTACACGATACAACCGCTCCACCTGTCTGTTCGCCCGTCTGTTACCTGTCTATCTGCCCGTTCGTCTGTCTAGTTGCCTAAATCATATTAACATTTTGTCATCATTTATAGTTTCCTCAATCGATCCGTTCTTTCTTGTTTCGATGTTTATTAATAACAACACCTATTAACATTATTATGTCAATAAAACTGGTTGTATCTTACAACGAAGAACACATTAATCTATTTTATATTAAGATCTACAATACTACAAATATTTCCAAAATGTATTCTCTTATTATGTGAATAGACTCGAATTATTTTTACAAAATAGCAAAAGCGATGTAAATAACTGAATTGCTCACAAAACGCCCGTAATAAAGTTGTGGCCACCTTGCTGAACAAATAGTTTCATCATAAACCGTTATCAATGATTTTGAGATTCCCATAAAAAAATTGAAACCTTAGAACAACCAATATTCGGTGACCTGTGAAGCCTCCCCCTGGGGTGACTAGGCGTAATAATTTGTGGCCTGGAATCTCAACTATGGAAAAGAGTACGGCTTTAGGTCGGGCCGCGTTTCCCAGAGCGACACGTGGCTGCTGTTGCGAGCCCATTTCTCGCGAAAAATGAGTTGGAAAAGTCTTTGATTGGCCAGGGGTTTGCTACTGTGGTGAGGGCAGCAGATAAGGTTTAGTAATGTTCTCTACTCGCATTCTATTAGGACGACTCCCAGTTATTTTCTTCCAAGATTACTGTAAGTTGAAGATTGAATTATTGACTAATGTGAACTAATCGTGGAAAGACAAATATATGGTTTTTTAAATTAAAAAAAGTATTGTTTATGTGATAATTTAAGGAATAAAATCATTTAATAACTTAATGTTTAGAGCCGTCTAATTATTGCAGTAGATCTTGTTGCTTAAACATTTTATTTATTGGCTACATACTATTCTAGAAAAGTGTCTACGATTGTTAGGGATTCATCCACTTGTGCTCTCAGCCCGTTAATTGACACCTACCCCCCCCCCTCCATGATAGCAATTTCGATAATTGGTGATCCCATGTACTAATACTTGTCAACATCGCCACAGTTCATTTCCAAAAGCTTATACACGTTGCGGAATATGATCTGCCAAACTTACACTTTTTTCTTGTAACCATTTGGCATTCCCCAGCGGTAATGATTATATTTTACTTTATTAATGAAGAGTCATACTTTTCATCGAGAAGGAAAAATGCTCTCTCGTGTGG
>BOPP01000062.1:5420676-5437920 GCA_017312745.1 Gryllus bimaculatus
CCATCTGCTCCCGCTCCGCTCCATTGGCATGTAGCAACTTTAGACTGTGCCCCATACACCCAGTTCTTTTTTTGTCCTGTTCTTTGCCTCCTCCATTGCACCATGTCCTTCATCTCTCCATTGCCCCTACCCTCCTCTTCCCCATCCATCCTCACACCTTCCTTCCCCTCCCCACGACGGACGCACGTCAGACCACACAAGCACTGCCAGAACCGCTTCTTGTGCCTGACACGAGAGCTCGCAAATAGCTCATAAAGTTGCCTATTACTTTATGGGGTGTAATTAACAATTTCATACGTCAATTTGTAATAACGTGCGCCGCTTGTTGGAGCAAGGGCTCGCGTCGTGCCTAAGCGCTCATGAATATTTGTAACGGACGAGCTATAATTGCCGTAAAGAGCACAGTAAGGTGCAGCTGTCTGGGGAACACGGCGCTGCACTCTGTAATAGAAAAATGTGTCCCGTCGTGCAAGTCAAAAAAGTATAATGTCATGACATTCATTCATCCTTTAATTTACAAATAAATCTTGGATTTACGAAAAAATTTAAATGGAAATCGCAAACAGATTTTATCTCCTCGTCTGCCGAAATTCAATACCGTGATGATTCCACGACGAGCTCTATAACATAGAAACAAAGTTAACAAATTGGTGTTGCGAGAATCGTCATGACGGTGTTTTTGGGGCAAAAAAGGCAACGAATAAGAAACAGAAGGGGTTTTAATTATGTTTTAATAAATGTGTTTTTTCGAGATATTTCTGGTCCTTCTTAGAACTTAATTTATCTCAATAAGTGGCAAGAGCAACGCTACATTTTTACATTACGTAGCTCTATTGGTGACTCTCATTTCAGTTTAAATGAACTTTAAGAATAATATTTAATTCACGTTTGTTAATTTAAACTGTAATAAAATAATAAGTACAAAACATATTTCAGATATATTTGCTTTTGACATATTCGACGAAATCTGTGACAAGAAGTCATTTCCTTACAGCTATGATAGATGTATTTTTCAGACTGAAGACGAATGTATACATTTCTTTACCTGCTCATTTTGTTATATTTATTAAATAAATTTGTAAATTGTACTTTTTTGTGTTTAAGAATTTTCTCGACCAGTGCCAACTAACAGAAAAGAAAATTTACAAAGAAAGCATATATGACATTGTTAATGAATAATCACTAAATCACTAAATATGAGTGATTTTTAATTTTAATTTGACAGTCCTTCGTTGACCGTTGTTCCTCGGCTATGTGGCGATGGGTTGGCTTTTCATGCGAGTTCATGAATGAATCCAACGTGTCTGCTGCTTGCGTACGATGAAGATACATATTCACTCTCCTGGTGAATGCCTGCTTCTTTCCGCAGTGGTCTAATCCAATACATAATACCAATAGAATAGTAATGTTCTCTAAGTCAAGGTCTCTTTCATCCGGGCGCAGAACGTATCGGAAATGGATGAAATTAATTTAAGCTAAATAAAAAAATAAGAAGCTGTTAAGATACACGCGTATTAGTTCTTTTGTATCAAAGTTCAGCACTTCGTAAAATGTTTGCTTATTCAGTTGTATGCGTACTTTGTTTTTTCTATTAGAAATTAAATTCCAATATTCTTTTATAAAAATTTAGAAAATTATAAGAATCAGTAAGTTTAGAAAATTCCGGTTTCCATTCGTCGAGCTTCGAGTAATTGCTTCTGGAACAACCACGTTGTACACTTTCCGCTTCTCGTTGAAACTTTTCTCTAGACGGCCAGTGACAAAATGTTCAAATCTTTCTCTATACTCCGATTTAACCAAAGTGGAGTCTCACGGCCACGAGCTGGACGGAGAGGGAGACACTGTCATTCAATCGGGAGCTTCGTTACAATTTAAATTTTTGGTTTTGGCGTTACGGTTTACAATGCCCACCCTCTCTTTCCAGCTCGTAACCTTGAGGTGCCAATCTAAATAAATCAAAGTATAGATCAAGAGAAATTCGTTTGAAAGGGCCCCCTATCCGTCTTGTGGTGAATTAAAGCGGTGGGCCGTGGAGCGTATTCGAAAATTCCAGCGACTGGATGAGATCGCTTTGGCGAGCGGTTACACGTCAGTGTCGACTCTGATACACTTTAATGGTGCGTAGGTCGTAAACATCACTTCATATCCTAAAGTTCTCCCACTCTACGGCACTCAACTGTAGTCATAATTATACTGGATTGGGGCAGTGGTCATGCCAACTATTTTTTTTTCTAAAATAAATATAATTATTTCCATCACCTACCAATGTCCTGTGACATTATTAGGCATATTATGAATGGGGAACGGCTGTCTTGAATTAGGAGCGTTGCTGTAAAGGGTTACATTAATCTCGCAAGACGTTAGTCAGAGTATTGATTTCAAATGCTCTCTGTGCTAATACAGCCACACTCAAAGTATGTTGTGAACACACACTGGTACTACGTTTCTTTCACGTAACAAACAAAATTATGTAATCCGAAAATATTTCATTTCGTAAAGAAGTTGCCATGACAGTTGCCCTATAATTTCAAAATTACTAAATTATGTAGTTCAATAACATTAAAAAAAACACTTATGAGCTAAGATTCTTACAATACGACATGAACATTATCAAAACATTTTCTCTCCATTTCCGACATGTAATTTAGAATCAACACTTGAACTGTTCGTGTTTGTTTTGTTGTTGTTTTTTTTTACATTTTTGAGAGGAAGCGGCGACAAACTCGAAGACCACCCGGGGTGCGCTCACACTCTCTGAGCTTCGCCGCGCGCGGAGGGAGCGAGCGTGGGCGACCGGCGAGGGGGGGAGGGCGGTTGAGGGCGAAGGGGCGGGCCCTGCGCCGCCCGCAAGTCGCTGATTGAGACGTTTTGGAAGCGCGCCGGCTTGTCGCCCGCCTGCTCGCGTTAATGAACGACTGGATTACAGAGCGCGTCGCGGCGGAGCACAAAAGAAAATAAACGCGGCGACAGAGAGAGACAATTACGTCACACAAAGAAGTCTGCGCCCGGGCACCCGCCCCTCCTTGACACAGAGCCGCGCCCGCTCACCGCCCCGTTTCCCTCGCGCCGCTGCAGACTTGTTTAGCATTGAATGGAAATAATAAGAGACGTAAGGCTTAATTTCACTGGCCTTTGTGTGAGCGGCGCTCGGGAAGAATAATATTGAAGGGAGGAACACTTCAGGTTCCGGTATTGTTCCAGACAAAGGCGTTTCCCAGGCCGCCGCCGCCGTGCCGCCCCAAAGTCTCCCGCCTCCGCACCATCCCGGCCGCTTCCCGCCCCCACCGCGTGCGCTACACCTCACGCCGCGAGGGAATAAAATCAAAACCAGGGGTGGCCGGGCGCCCGACTGCTGCTTCCTCTACCGTGCTTCCCTCCTAGGAATACTGCAAACACAACCGGAAGAAGAAGAAAGTGGACGAAGAGTCTCGTAAGAGACAGGCGTGCCAGTAATCAGATCCTTTCTTCTTTCCTAGGAATACGTCTTGAAAGGAGTCGATCGTGGGGGCGAGTTGATAACTCGCACGACCGAGCGATGTGGCTCAGGACGTAGTAAGCTGGCTTCGAATTCGGGAGGCCCGGGTTCTATCCCCGTGAAGGCCATACTGATCGGTGTGTTTTGTGGTTTCGCTCAGTCATCCAGGCCAATGTTGGGATGGTATTATTGCAGGACCAAGACCGCGAAACCGCCGTCGCTAATCGAATTTGTGAGGTCCCGAAGGTTAAGCGAATTCGAGATATCGCGGGTTCCTGGTTGGGTGACCGACTGGGGATTCCGGAATCTAAGGGCGCCGTTTCCAATTGCGCTTTACGGGACATGTAATGGCTAAATGCAAATACAAAAAATGTGCACTTTACACTCGTTTTGACTTTTTTGAGTATTATTAGTACACTATTGCAAAAGAATGCTAAGGAGACTTTGGACAAGCGGGGAACAATATGCAAATAACTTAGTCTGCAAAATTCTATGTTCAAGAGCCTTCTTCAAGCTCTCTGATACTAACGCTAAGCAGTTAAAGAATTTCAGATAAATCTGTGGTCAGTATCTGATCCATTTTTATACAGATTTTTTGTATATTTAAGTTGATCATTTCGGGACTGTTAGTGGTTATTTTAATTTTATATTCTTTAGAACCCTGCCTTTTCATTTAAAATAATAGTTTAGGTATAATATCCTATTATTAAAAACAAGAATGTTTAATATATCATTAATCTCAAGTGCCATGAAACAAAGTTTCAATATGATCAATAAGTTTGTAAGAACTTAAGCTCTTATGAAGAGAATAAAAAATCATCTATATTGGACGATTTATTTCCATTTAATAAATTTGTCTGAAAGGTGGCGGTTAAATTAATTTACTTCATGTGTATATGAATTTTATATAACAAATCTTATGATATATTACTTTTCGTAATTGATATTCATATCTAACATATAATCAAAGGAATGAAGTAATTGTTTGAAATTTGGATACCTCTAATTTAATGAATGAGATAAATTTCAAGTTATCTATTTTTTGTTTGATCTGAGTCCTTTATTTACCGCTTAGAGGCCATCATTATTTATGACATAAATTTACATGAATCTGTATCAAAATAAAGTAAATTTACTAACCAATAGTTAGTTCAAATTATTTTTGAACTACTTAAATAATTAACTGCACATATTGGGTACCAACCTCTGTCGGCTGGTATTTGTTCTGTTATTTAAAACCTAAGCCTGTGACAAACGAGCGTTGCATTGACGCGCGTCACCTAACGCTGTTACTGGCAGCTGCGTCGATGCCTGTGCACACGACTCACTGAAGAAGCTTCGTAGATTAACACCGTATCTTATGCGAATGGGCACACGAGTGCTATTGGCGCAGTGCGTTGTTCAAGTGCCATGAAACAGCTCAAGCAAGACGATCGCCAAGAACGTGTTTGACGTCATCGACACTAGGTGATTCGCGTCAACGCAGCGCTAGTGTGTCACAGGTCTTAAACAACTGATAGTCAAATTTCTGAACAGCTTCTAGGTCATGTAAGTATAATTGTTTTCACATTTTGTTCTCTATAATTAACGAACTCTTGTTAGCTTCGCATGTAAATAGAAAAAATATTCATCTCTTTGCGATTCAATATGTTATCTGTAGATGTATATTAGTAAAAATGAGTTAATTCTTTGAACTGCTCCAATACCATTTGTAATCACATACATCTGCTTAACAGCTACTGGGTCACAAAGTGGCTGGAAGGAAGCTTATTTCAACGTTCTTGTTAAATCAACAACAATGTCAAGATGGCGAAAGCAATTTTAGAAGTGACCCCCCCCCCCACTCCCGCACCGCTGGGCCCCGCGCGGCCCAAGACTGCGCCTTGTGGCACCCCTTCCGCGCGAAGCCGCGCTTGGGAGTCCGCGCAGGCGCCTCTGCGGCGAAAACAAGAGAAAACTTGCCTTCCGCCCGCTTTATAGATATTTCTTTGTATTTTTTGCACTCCCTCGGCCACCCCCCATTCCCTGGGGGCGGGGCGAGTGCGGGCCGTCCGGCGGGGCGGGGCGCGGTCCGGAACGCGAAGGCGGGCGGGTTTCTTCGGATCGCGAAACGAGAAAACGACTAATTGAATCGTGTTTCATTAAAGTGCTGGTAATTTGATTCCGTCAGAAAAAGGAGGCGGTGCGGAAGGGGTTGAGAAGGGGTTGGGGGAGGGGGAGGGGGCTGCGAAGCCGCTTCTCGGGAGTCTTCCGACCGTCCTCCCCCGCGCTCACCCCCAAGACTTCTTCCGCTTCTTCTTCTTCTGCTGCTGGAGAATTTGCAGCTTCTCTTTTATTCATCCCAGGCGCTACAGCGTGGCCCGGAAGTACGCGATCGCGCCTGGAGGGCGGGGTAGGCCGTCCGCAGCTGGGAGTTTAAGTACTCTTTGTTCGGAAAGAGAGCGTTTTTTTACAATTTTGTTTTAAACGGGTTTTGTCGTAACAGAAAAACAAGGGATGCTGTTGGGGGTGGTTCTGTGAATGTCGTTTCTTTCTTAATTTGGATGGTGCACATTACTTCTTGACCAAGCTTAATATTGTTAATACGTTTGTCTTGGGGCGTTACTCCTCTAATTTCATAAAAATGTTTTGTAAGCATGGAGAAGTTCATTTTCGAGCTTGAAAGTATTGCAGCTGGGAGGTCATGCACTCGTTCAAAAAGAGGGCGTTTTTATTACAGTGCTTTAAAAAAGTGTTAACGTTTCACAAAAATAGGGTTTCACTGAACAAGCAGTACATCACTGTGTGTTCTTTCCATGTCCTATCAATGCTTACGGTAAGGATGTGCAAATGTTTTGCAAAATGTATCTTGCACAAACATTGAGATTTTTTCCATTCCCTTACGAGAGAATTTTAACTCTTCACACACCCGTCATTTGAATTTGATATCAGTTCTCACCTTTACCTGTATACAAATGATTTTCTTTTCCTTCATACCTACATGTGTTCTTCCGACAGAATGGTAAAGTTATGTACATAAGAGGATATTAATTATTCTTAATACATAGCAACACCTCTTCATCTCATCTGAATGTATCAATTAAACATTCGTCTAAATCACTCAATGTTCCGAGAATAATGACTTTGTTTCGTTCACGGACCATCCTACAAAATGTTGATGACGTAAGCAAATAAATTTTAATGAATGGATCTTCGTCGGCCCATATATTTTATATAATTTTTGTATTATTTGGTTGTATGAGAACCTAAGATTTTCTTCGTCACCTAAGGTTTTGTCACATCGTCTTGGCATACATCCATTATTTGTGTTATGAAAATTAAAAAAATGTTATTCAATGTAGAATATCCCATTTAAAAATCGTATTTACCGTCATACCAAAGTGAACTGAAGAAAACTAATAATGAGGCTTCAAAATGTAATTAATTACGTTAAAATGTCAAAACGCCGTGTTCGTAACCAATAAAAACATACACGTATTTGAATTAGAATGAAACTATGGTATCACGTACCTAATGAGGAAAGAACAGTGCTGTTGTAATTAACTTGCACTCTCCAATGCTGGCAAAAATCAGTTGTCTGTTGTAGAGAGGGGGAGGACACCATACGCCGTACGCAGTCCCTTAATTCGTAGCGATGTCTCGACACTGGGATTTGTAATTATTTATGACACGATCCTGTCCAGTTCTTCATGCCTGAAACCTTCCAAGAGATGGATATGTGCTTCCTAGAAGTACTCTAGAAAGAATGTGGTATTCCTCACGGTCCAATAATAGAAGAAGACTGACAGCCTCAACTGATCATCAAAGCTCATATTTGATTACGAAATACTCTTTTTTTATTTTTCTGACGCATTAAACACTTATTTTTGTTCATATTCCCATAATTTATCGTGTATATCAACTCTACTTGGTAATGATAAAAATTAACTTCTCGCAACACATTTCTCTAATAAAAAGATATAAAAATGAAACTGAAACAAAATTAAGTAGTTTTGGAAAGGGACTGAAAATACGGCACCAAATAGAGACTGCTTCATTGATTTGTATATTAAGAGATTTCAGTTGTGATTTTATAAAATTGAATTTTTTTCAATAACATTGTTGTTTCCAATCCAGCGTCTTATTTGATCCAGAACGCTAACATAGAGTGTAGGTAGAATCAATCTAGACTTCAACACGAACGTTATAGATCAATCTCTCACTTTTTACTATTATTTTTAGAAAACTGTTATCGAATATCTCCATTTCATTGTTTGTTGAGAATATTAACAAATTACATCAGGAATTCAGTTAATTTTGTTGGCAATTCTGAAAAAAGTCAAGTCATGAGGTTTGACAAAATCGCTGTTCTAGCACTATTTCTATTTTCAGAAGAGAACTATCTTATTCTCATTTCAGCAATAAATTCCCGTATAAGGGTGAATATATTATTTCAAGCCGTAAATCCATCATCACTGGGGGGGGGGGAATCATACGCATTTTCCAATTTCAATTATTCATAAATCGCTTATATTCTGGTAGCAACTACGAGTATGTTAGTTGCCTGAAGAGAGCAATTCGAGAGGGAAAGTTGGTATCGTGTTGCTAGAGGTTTCCCGTTCTCAACTCGTTCATTGCGAAGTGGAAATTGCCCCACGAGAGAAAGTTTTGGTCACTGAAGCACCGCCTCCGTCACTTGCCTACCCCGATAAGCGGAGAATTCCAAGACATAATGTCGACTGTGACAGAAAGTTCAGAACGCCTGACTAGCTTAACACCCTCAACTCTTCGCCCATCGCCCATTGTCCACTGCCCGCCGCCCGCCGCCCGCGCCGCCGCCGCCGCCGGCCGCCCGCCGCCGCGCCCGCCGCCCCGCCGCCCCCGCCCCGCGCCCTCCGCCCCCCCCCGCGCCCCGCCGCCCCCGCTCCCGCGCCGCCGCCGCCGCCGCCCCGCCCCCACCACCTCGCCGCCCCCGCCCGCCGCCCCTGCCCGCCGCCGACCCGCCACTGGCTCGTCACCGGCCCGTTTCCCGCCCTCTATCTTCCCCCCTCAATCCCCCGCAACGCCCACACCGCCCACAACTCTCCATCCCTCTCTTGCCGCCCTCCTTCCAGCCACACTTCGGTTCCTTTGCCAGTGTTCCGCTGCTCCGCTCCAAGTTCCAGTTGAGAGGGTCCAAAGAACAGCCTCTCATCAGGAGACATGGGCTCGAACTGTTCCCCTATGCGGTTGCCTCCCCCAGCACACGAAGGAGCCCCGAAGGGATGGCTAACTCAATTACACATTCCGGGCCGCAGTGGGAGCCTCACAGAGGGCGGTTGACTCTAACCGCCGGAGATGCGAGAGGCTGAACTGTACGTGCACGAGAACTAATCCGTAAGCTGCAGAACTAATGGCAGTTGCATTTCTACGTATTTTATTTTATTCTACTGCGTAACTCATTTCGCTTTATTACTTCAACGCCCAATTGTAGCACACAATTTCTTTAATACTGTTACTAGTTTTAACGATGCTTAGCAAGACTTTTATTGGGGAAACAATAGATATATCACATTTTCTATAGAAACTCGTTAACAATTCACTTACACTGTCATAGAGTTAGCACATAATATTTTAAAATTTCCTGCTGCAAGGAAGTAGAATAATTTTAATAGAATGTTGATAAAAAGAGGGCGTCGGCAATTCAGGATGAAGATTCGTTCTTCGCGGTAGAATAGATTATAGTTTTTCTGTGAGATTATTTTGGTTAAATCAATATGTAGTCGATTTGCTTGATAAATAAATGTTGTCAATAAATAAACACGTATTTTTCAGGTAACTATTCTGAGAGAAGAGTTTGCACTTTCGATCACTACCAAGAGGGTTTTTAGCAATCGTTTGACATTAACTTGTCACCTAAGACGTTTCTGAAATGAACTAAAGGTGTCGGAAAATATAAAGCAAAGAATAAATAGTAAATAGTAAAAGATACGAAATAATTTAGAAATTATGAAACGAGCGTAATTATGTTAATGGCAACGGAAAGTTTGGCTAGCGAAGTCTAGACTGCCTTTGCAAACGGTGTCGGAAGAGAATTTTTTTCAAAGTTTCATTGTTGAACGATACATTGTTTCCATTGAAATAGTAAATAGTCGTTTTTGAATTTCATAACATATGAAAGCGGCGGATTTGTTTTGCCAAGGTCAACGTCGTTATAAATAATTACCTTTAGTATTTTGTTTTTCTCTGACCACTCCGAGAAGTCAAAAGGGCTCACCCACGCCAATCACATCTTCCACCGATCCTTTCATAAACTTCCATGAACAACCATAAACAAGAAGTTCCATGAACACTATAGATCCACAGTCAATTTCTTTACAAATAACTTTTCGTTCCTTCAAACCATTCATCGTCTTGTGCTCTGACCGCGTGCGCGGCAGCCCATTCATTCCCAGCTTTCGCTCCAGTTCCCATGGTCTTTTTATTTGCACAACAACCTATTTACATTTTACCCTTGGTTTCATTTGTTTCACTATCATCAAATGGGAACCTGGGGTCTAGGAGAGATGAAAAATTGAGGTAAATTATTCATCTTGCCTCTGTTGTGTGAATACAACGAAGTATTATAAATCGTTGGAGATTTATAATAAGAAAAACAAATTGTTAGTAACGTTCCCTGATATTCTCCGGTATCATTATTGAAGCCTTTTAATTGTAAAACTATTTAAAGGGACATTGGTCACCACTCATTCATTACGGGTTATTATAATTACGTGATTTTCGATTATTTAACATTTCCCATTGCTTATACGTGCCTCATAAGAAATAACCGCCCTCATGCTTTAGAACATGAACAGCGGCAGCTTCCGCCCCTACGCGTGGGCTATTGTAGACCGCGTTACCCTTAAACCAAGTAACCGGAGTAAGGCACCCCTCTGAAGGCTGGCGGATACTGCTCGATGCAAGCCTGCCCTAGAGCACATACGTCAGGCATGGCCAGGTAGGCGGGGAATTACAGTCGCTCACAGGAGCTCGCGGGCATTGCGTTCACAGCAATGGGAAGCAAGAGAAGTCAGTTGCCAATTCTTGCTCCAAAATTATCTACATTAATTATATTTTCCTTTACTAAAGCAAAGAAATGATCTATTAAAATGCAATAACACATCAGTCGGATTTCAATAAAAAGAAAAAAACCGAAACAGTAATAAATAATATGATCAAGCAACCACGAATGAATCGTGGTTGCTTGATAGAACAAATCTGGCAAAAATATGTTTGTGTGAAGTCATTATTCTCCGCCTTACGCTTATTTCCGCTTGCGCTTGTGCATCCCTTTCTGGATTTGGAGGGAAAGTGATTGCGGAGTAAGGGGAAGTTGCCCATGCTAGTAGGAGCGCCGGGCTTCCAAGGCGGGCAAATAGCTCCTGAGGGTTTAGTTTGACAGGCCTAGGTTACGTGCTGCAGTAGTTACCACTGCCTTGTTAAATCATCAAGATCAGTAAGAAACGTCTGTTATTTTTCTTTAAAGTTTAATTTTGATTTGTGATTGTGATTTTACTATATCCGATTAGTATTTGCTGTGAAACGTTTTAGGCAGAAAAGGCTCTAAAAAGGAAAACCCTAAGGCCCCAATCATAATTCATCTTTGGCATGAGATAAAACCATGTCACACATTGTTACGATATCCACGATTAAATACTTCACGTCACTCCAACTCTGTTCACCGCTTCTATAGACGTTCTTCCCTCTCACCCATCTGCTCATTTCACTCCACTCCAGCTCTTTCTTCCTCTCTAGTTCGCCTCGTTCCGAGTCGCCCCTGAGGCGGCGTTGCGACCTCGACCCCAAACTCCTTTCCCGACGGCCGCCCCCACCTTTCCTACACTCCCCGACGCCCGGGGAGAGAGAGAGAGAGAGAGAGAGAGAGAGAGAGAGAGAGGAGGGAGAAGGAGGGAAGGGGAAGGGGGAGGCGAAGTGGAGGAGCAGCGGAGTGCGCGCCTCCGCGAGTCAATTAAGCACGTCGCGAAAATCTATTTAACTCGGATTACCGACTATAATTTTTCCCAAATTGGCCTCCCGCTGGCCGGCGGCGACGGCGGCGGCGGCTTCGAAATTGTTCGCGAAATGAGACCTTCCGAGCGACCTCACTCTCGTCGCCGCTCTCAACGATTCTCCGGCGTCCACTGGTTCTCGCGCGGGCTCACGCACAGATGAGACATTGACCGCGCAGGGACTGACCGCGCAGGGACTGACCGCGCAGAGACTGACCGCGCAGAGACTGACCGCGCAGAGACTGACTGCACGGACTCGCACTCAGGCTCACCCACGGGCGCGTCTGTTTTTTTTATATCTGTGTAAATTATGACGATATGACAGTAATGCAGAAATGTGAAAATTACCCATTTTTGTGAAAAAGGCGTTTGAAGAAGTGTGCTAAATTATTTTACTGTCGTTGATGCAAATGAAATCGTGTTGAAAATCAATTCTTTATAATAATTTTTCATTTTAATGCTTATTACAGTTGAGTTCCTTAAACCTTGAACATTAGAACAAGCTATTCTGCTTAAGTAAAAGAATATTCGCTTTTTTTCAATAAACCTTCGAAGTGTCGTTTTCCACATCGAAGCATTTGTAAAAGCAACAAAGTAAATTTGTAATACCCGTAGAACTTCCTTCTAGGTACATGTAGTTTTCCCTTACTCTGACATTTCTCCATTTGAATACTCGCCCAGCAGCTTTTACAGACTTTGAAACACAGCTTCGTTGTAACAATAGCAAAATAATAGTTTGCCATGTAACCGTGGTATTATTTCTCATAATCATATTTGTAGGCGGAAATGCATCCACGGTGATTTTCGTGGAGAACTTTTCAGCCTTTTCATTTGTAATGAAAAGATAAAGAATAATGAAGTAAATTATTTAAGATATATTCGTTCTTGAAGAACAATTTTTCTGTGTTCATGCCATGTAATTCTTTATCATGCGGCTAAAGAGCAACACAGATTAATGATATTTTAAATGAACTAAAATGATCCGTTGGCAGCTTTTCGTTGTTTTAAAGTTTTCTTAGGCATTCTAGAAGCCATCGCTACCATCGCCGCATCTTTATTCTAGTTAAACCAATATGGAAACATTACGGTAGATTCGTTGGATTTTACGTTGCATTAGGATGTTTGCGTCTGATTATGCACTTTTATATTTTAGAAACTGGTTTTTAACCGAACTGAGTACAAAATTGTTCAGTGGGAAGTGAAAGAAACTTGTTGGCTATATTAATATCAATAAATCGAGGTGCCCGTTACCACTGCAAACTTTGCGATGAGATAGGTATTTGGGAAATTTAACTAGATGTTGAAGTTTAACGAAAGAATTGATGCGATTATAAATTGTTGTAAATATAATGTTTATTAATTTATCAGTTCAAACAAATCAGGAAAATTACATCCATAATTTTATCTTATCTACACTTGGTGCTTCCTTGCTGCAGAGGAAAGCTTAAGGAATCTCCCTTTTCTGCACACAGACCTCTGTTGACCTGTGAGCGCAATAAAGAAGACCATTATCCTCTTTCATAGTTTATATCAACGAAAAAGTGATATGTTTTACACAGATTGATTTTGTATTCTTCTAAAACTTGTTTCATCGGACACTTACTAGTTAATTACAAGGCAACAATTACAAGAACTGTTACGAATTTTTTTTCTTATTTAAGTTTCCACTGTTGTTGATTAAACGTATATTATTTGAAAGCAAATCGTGTTAATACCCAGACCTCTATCTTCTAAAAATGCATAGCAACGCCCGTACCATAGCACAGATGTAGGAGATTTTCGCATTATTCTGCAAGCAGTAACATCCTTCTCCATTGCAAATATATAGTCCACACTTCCCGTGATGTAAACGTAGTATATTCTAAAACTCATAAGCTGAATTCCTACTCTTGTGCTTGGGTGACTTGTCCAGACATATAAGGGACTTATAAAGGCCACTACTAGGGCCTCGTAAATACTTTTTTTTTCAGCCGTCTTTTCTCGGCCTTGGCACTGTCATAAATACGGAATTTGTCATACTGGTGCCTTTTATAGAGCCTTTTAAGTGTGTTCGAGATTGGAGTGTCTTTTTTCGGGACGACTCTGAAATAATAAAACAAGTCGGCATACGTTGAGCCCCCAGACCCTTTTTATTCCCGAGCGCTTCTCTTTTTTGCACGGCGGAGCCCCGAAGCGGCAGGATTCCGCTCGCAAAGCGGTTGTCACAGTTATTAATGAACTAAATATTTGACGAGATGTGTGCCGTAGTCAGCCGTCGTAAAAACGGCTTCAGAAAGCCTTTCCCCTACCCGTCAGACGATGGCCGTCACAAAAGATAAAAATAAAGTAAATGAAGCGATGAAAAAATAGAATCGGAGGTCCCGAGAAGCTTTGAAAGGGAACGTGGCGACGATAAAGGAAGGAGGAAGGGACGTTTAACTCACGGGCCAATAAAAGAAAATAAGTTTGTAAGAGCAAAAAGAGGGCGATAAAAAGTGTTGAAAAGAGCGAGGACAAAGAGGCGAACTGCAGACGGTGTCCAAAATGCAATGGAATGCCCTCGTGCGATCGACAGTGGAAACCAGAATAGCCCTCTGCATTTTACACGTACTCAGATAGCAACACTCCTTGATTAAACAACTATCACGGTTCGTGACTCGAGTCCAACTGATTAGAGGTCTTACGTTACTAAGAAAATTTAAGTTAATGGAACATTGATTGATATGGGGATACGTAATGAATGGTCAGTAGCTTTGGCACCATGGTCACGAGGAGATGACCTCATGCATTTCGATGATTCGAACTCGTAACTTTGGTTCCACGCTACTAACAGACTACTTAACGTAAGGCAGTTTCCGTAAGATCAAGATGAAATATATTTTTCATTTTTATGTTTAATCATGCCTAAACTCTTCCTAAAATACTGTGTAGTTGGTGATGCGGCTTTTGTGTTGTAAGTGGAAGGTCAGACCTTCTGTCCTGGAACATTTCGTAGAATTAAATAAATACAGGGCAAGAACTGAAATCGGTACCTTTGGTGTATTAGATATCGTATTTGAAGAAAACATTCAAAATAAATTATAAAGTTCAATATTTCTAAAGGTTTGCATTGCAATGTTACACGTAGATAAAATATTACTCCAGCTAACACGGGCTCGCAAGTTGAGTCTAACAACTATTCTACACTTCCACATTTACCCCTTGATTTCATAGAGTCCACAAACGGAAAATATTTATTGAACGGATCCCCGAACATTTTATCTACGTGTGCATTCTTCCATAGCCCTTCACAATGCTTTCCATCCATCGCCAGCCAAGGAGACACGTCACGAACGTGTGTATTATAACGAGCGCTCCATACAACGCTTCACTATTTGTCTCCCTCTCCGGCCCGCCCCCGCCCCCGCAGCCGGAGGGCACCGACACCACACTCACCCCTGGCGGCTGTCGAGGACGAAAAATCACAGCCCTCTCTCATCGCAACAGGGCGACCGCGATTCGTCGCGCGGACCAACACGAAAAACGTCCATACAAGCAATGCTAACACGGCCGGCGCTCTTGGCCCTGTTAAAACGCCAATGAGTGGAACTCGTCCCGAGAGGCATTGTCGACGGCCGGGCGACGCGGATCCAGAACATTCTGTGGCGCGCGCGGGAGCGCTGAGCGGAGGCGGAGAGCGGGGGATGCGGCTATACACGGGCGGCGGCGCTGTGCGCGGGGGCGGGGTTACTTGAAACCGGAAGGGAAACGGGAACGGACCGGGCGAAAAGAAAGGGAGTGGACAAGGACGGTCATGAAATAGATGAGGAACGGCAAGGGACGGGATGGAAGAGAGGTCATGGAAAGAGTAAGGTCTGTGGGCGGAGAGTGGAGAGGGCGGGAATTGCAGGGGTGGGTGGGGTGTGAAGGGGCGGGGGATTAGGGTAGGGAGTGGAGTGAGCAGGGCCTTAGAGCAAGGACGAAGCGGGGTGTCTAGCGGGGCGGTGAGCAGGGTATAGCAGGTATGAGTGGGCGAGGACCTGAGGGGGAGGTGGAGGTTCCGTGGGTGAAGCGTGAGGATGTGTGGGCGACGGACTGTGTAGGGGCGGGGCTGTGACATTGGATGGGAGCACGTTGGTGGTTGGCGGGTATCGCCACGAACGAGAGGATAGCAGGGGGAAGAATGGAGGTGCGAGTGAGGGGCGAGCGTCAGAGGGGCTGTCACGCCGTCCACCCATCTCGTCCGTCGGCAGCTCTCAGTCTTCGCAATCGCTGCCCGGGCGCTGCGCTGACACGAGCGCCTAATTTCGCCCTGCGAGTTTTCGCCGCGTCCGCCCCCGCCCCCCCTCCGCCCTCGCAGCCCGCCCACGGTCGGCGCTCGCGGCTCGTCCGCGGCGCTGTATTTGGAGCGCGAATGTCCATGTTGCGGTCGTTTACTTGAAACCCGACTAGAGTGGCGCGAAGTGCTAGCCGAGTGGAATCTTCTCGCCGCGCCCCCCCCTCCCCTCTCTCCCCGTCATCCCCTCCCACCCTTACCCACCCCGTCCCGGGCAGTGCTCCCCGCTCGGACGCAGGCGCGGCCGACGGCCTTGCAGAGTATCGACTGCGAGTTAGCCCCGCAGTCGATTGTCTTCGCGGCATGCCGACCTCCGGGCTCCGCTGCCTCGCGCTGCTGCATTGTGCTCTTTCTTTGGAGTGGAAATTCTCGGTGAGCGGCAAACACGCTGTGGACACGGTGTTCATGAAACATTAGTGGAGTCGCTTTCCACCGAAAGTCAAATCTGTGACCTATTCTAGCAACCCAACCACACCCGCCCCGTACATTCCCCATCATATTCCGGCCTTATGTAATGCTATACTCTGTTTATCTGAAAACATTGACTCTTATACGAAACGATGTTAGAAAAAAAATTGGTTGCAAACATTGTACGTTTTTTCTGCTTAGTACAGCCACACGGATTTGCCCTACAAAGCGCTTAATTAATGACGTGTCAATTTCGATGCGAGATTCAATATTCCGCTATACAATAATCCCCATACCTCAGACATTGACCTCACGGTTGATTGGACCGGCGATATGAGGCCTATGATCAAATCAAAACACATTACAGAAACAAAACTCCTGCTGTGAAATTCGCTTCACAAGTCACTCACATCTTCCGTGCTTCGAATGTAAATTGTTACCCTATGCGCTGATCGCAAACCTGAAAGCATACTCCGCTTTTGCTATAAGGATCCCGCAGAGACGAGCATCAGCGAACCGACGGGAGTGAGCCATAGTGTCTAGGGCCCAAGTGGACCGCGTGAACCGACTGCCAGATGCAACTCCGTGTTTCGTTCATATTTATCTTTACATTTTCTTGAACCTAAGATCAATCTCAGATCATCGTTGTGATTTGTTCTACTCTTTTATTAGTGGCAAATAAATTAACCTCTCCCACTTTACTTTCGTTTTCCACTTTCGTATTTAAAAATATAAATTACAAAACATTTGCTACCTGATTCACGATATTAATCGTTTTACTCATACAAAGAACGGCTCAATTCTTTTATGCCTACACGTGTTCGCACATTCTAGTGTCGTGCCCCAAACATTTCCGCATTTATAAAAAATGTGTAGTGATCGCTGGAGAGGGATGTAAATAGTTGGGGAAATATGGGAAAAAAGGCCACGTTCCGTCACCAAGCCGGTGCCTTTTTAAAAAAACAAAAATCCTTTGGAAAACAGGGGCTTTTTCCTTTCTTCCAGCCAATTTTGGGGGGGGGGGGGGTGGGGGGGGGGAACTTTTTTCGGAATTTAGA
>BOPP01000062.1:5437945-5470000 GCA_017312745.1 Gryllus bimaculatus
CCCCCCCCAAAAGACTGTTTGAGTCGTACACGGATCTCACCATCCAGGAAACGCCTCTCCCCAAGGATAAAACCATTCCCAGCCACACCTGAAACAAAGGATCGTAGCAGTTGACGTTGCAAGTAATCCAACGTCAATCAACATGCCGCACACATCTCATTTCGATAGACATAAATGTACTCGTAATGCCTGGGTCAACAACACGAAAGCGTTTGCAAAAAGAACGCGCTTCGATGCCGTTTTTCGCCTCTTCCGTGATCATATGATGAAGCATTTTATAATAATATCCTATTTATTGAACAAAAACAGTATTTCTCCAAACCTTATTACCGCTGCAAATTTTCTGTCCTTTGAGCTATTTTTTTGCTTTTGAAAATTTACAAACAAAGGGTGTTGTGGCGCTCTTCCACGGGCTTGCGCATTGTGCCGCCGCCAACGTGCCAGTGACTTCAGAGAGGAGCAGCGAAGCGGCAATGCTTATCGGCGGCGCGGGCCGGAAAACGCGGGCGGGAAGTGGACGCCGACGAGCCCCGGCGCCGCGCGGGGCCGGCCGACGACGGACGACGAACATCGTGGCTGCGCGGCCGGCCGGCCGCCGCACCCCACCCCGCCCCCCCCCCACCCCCAACCGGACGGCGTCCTTTTGCTGATTTGCTTTAATCCGTTCGTTGTTGTGTGTGGGTTTTTAATAGTACAAAACTTTGGCCGATGACGGGCAACAATACCACCACCTCCAAAATGTGACATGGATAAACGCCACGCATAGCCAAGCCAAAATAATTCAAAAAATATCCACGTTAAAACTTTTCTAAAACTTGGGAACTAGAAAACTAAGAAGTGTTTACTCTTTTATTCTTTTTTTTTAAATGTTATTATTTTCTTTTTATACATAAAAAACACGTCTATTTGTTTGAAATTCCCACGACAAAGCGTACTTGTCTTTTACACAATTTTATTAAAATACACGTTTCCTCTCATGGGAATACTCTGGAACAACAAAACCACCCAAAACCACGTAGTTTTTCTATAATTATTTGCAGGTCTCTTCTAGAACTAAAATACTGTTCAAAATATAGGAACAAGATAAGATAAACGTATAAAAAAGAATTTAAATAAATAAATTAAATTTTAATCATTATAACATAAAAATAAAATTAATAGTGCCCCCAACGTCACTTCTATCAATTAAATAATTGGATCTTTAAAATGATATAATACAGTTAAAAAAAAAGGAAAAAATAACGAATTTAAAAGATAATACAGCAAGTGAGAGATAAATAAATAAAATAAACCTACATATTACTTAATATATTATTTACACAATTAATTCTAAGTTAAATAAATAAAAGAAATTAAAAAATTAAATAGAAATAATGAAACACATTAAGAAATTTATAATATATGAAAAAGAACATAACAGTTGAAATTTATATAAATGATAATATTAAAAAATAAATAAAAATATAAATAAACAAATAAAAATAAATAAAGAAGACATGAATATTAATTAGAAATAAAATAATTAAATTAAAATAAATAAGAAATAAAAAGAAAGATGACTATTACACTATTGAGTGATGTAAATGTATGAGTCCGTTCAAGTGAAGGCAGCGCAGAGAACAAAATGAAAGTATTGTAACAGGATATTCTATTAATGACATGGCCATAAGAGGTGAGCCACTTGGGTACAGTCGATCATTAATATGAGGTAATTGGGGATCGGTTAAACTACGTTGAAATACGGTTGTCACAAGCACTAACGTCAAACGGGTAAAAAAGCCAAGATGGTGGGAGAGCACCGCTGCGAATAGTAAAGCAGCCAGGACACAAACCACCAATCGTCGTGTCACGTTAGGCGCGACACTTGTGATTACTCTTGATGGTACGTTGGCGGCTGAAGAGGACGTGAATTGGCAAAAACTAGGGCAATCATTATAGCTCTATGACTAGTGACTTATGTGTGGAGAGTTGAGGGTTGGCCGTAAGTAACAAGGATACGACGTGAGATGACCCAGACGGAGCGGAACAGAGAACACAAGGACGCCAGTCAAAAATGATGGGTATAAGAATCTCTGCCGAGGGCCAAAATTCGGCATACGCGCGCAGCAATGGAGTCGCGTTTGTACTCCACAGCGCACGTCCACGAAAAAATTAATTAAAAGATAGAAATCAACTGGGCTAATATCCTCCAGAGTGGCGGGACTAAAGGGGCAGGGAGTCGTCACGAAGCAAACAGCACACACAAATATCACAGTTGTGCCTCCACTCGGCAACATTAATCCCGACTCTCCGCACGAGTACTCCTAGTTTTGCTCAAAATATGTTCAGGTACACCTCACCAGCATACCCCCGCCTCTGTAGTTCCACCGCCCCGTGCACCCTTCCGCCTTACCAGGGCACGGAGCCTCGCACCGGCCGTCCCGCCTGAGTGATCAATTTTACCCGGCCTGTCGTTTCGCCATTCAGAGATATCAGCCGCCACACCGCGACACTTTAACACGCCCTGCGACGCACTCACGGTGCGTGGGTTCACAAAGAGTGTTCACATGTCTATCCACCCACCAGGCACCCTCCAACACCAACCAACCCTATTACCTCTCTTGCTCGTACTTCTATATAAACAGCATTGCGTCCAAATAGAATGTTTATTAAAAAACGTTTCCGAATTGTTTTATCTTAGACTGACTTAATAAGGGCCATCTCGCTTTTCTGCCCAACACACAAACAACACTCGTTCACATCATCCCAGATAGTCCAACGAGAGCAATATTACTCATTCATCCCAAGTGAAGCAGAATGCAAATACCACACCCTCTAAGATTGAGGGCAGTTATTCTTAAATGATTGATATGGTAAGAATATGCAATAATACACCGCAAAAAACCCCTACCGGCCATTTGCAATTTATACAAAACACTTCTAGCCAATATAAGAATAATCTTCGAAATCAAACATACCAATGAGTGTAAAACATACAGTAATTCATTTAGACACGATATAGACACTTCCAACAACTTCCCTAAAAAATACCGGGATAACCTATATGTTATCATCAAGTGATCCACTTCCTTTTCCTTTATTCTTCATACCTTGCATCGTCTTCCCCAGGTCCTACAAGCATATCGCGACGAGCATTCCACTCATGATATGTACCGAATACTCGAATAGTCCCCATACTTCAACATTTTTCATGATAATCCGACTTCTCTACTAACATCCATCAGCGTAACGCGGTTTATCCACTCGAAGCGGCATGTTTTAATTCTACTGATTAGACAAAAGACGTCACAAGACGCTCGTTCTCTGTTACAAATAATCTGCGTTCCAGCTGCATGTGAGCATCGAAGTCACAATTGTCCCTATACATTTAAAATCGGATCAAGACTTACACCAATTTACCGCGCTTGCAAGACCACCTGTTTCCAGGCTTTAAGATTAGTACTGCCGGCTGGGCTGAGGAGTGGGTTGAGCGGACGTTGGCTGAGCTCCGGATGGAAGGCGGAATGTGGACGCATGATTAACGGGCGACGAGTTTGGACGATACGGACTTTCAGTTCCCGCTCTGCGACTTGCGGCGTCGTCAAGGCCGCGACGTCGGCAGCTCGCACGCGAGTTCTCAATGCGTCTTCAACCATCTCCTTCTTCCTCTCCACGCCATGCTTATGTAATCTTTTCTACACACCACCATAACGACCCCGGCACCCCCCCACCTGTTCCCCGCACCTCACCCGACCTCTCTTCTCCCTCAACCATCCTTCGGTTCGCTCCACGCCATCTCTCTCTACATCTTTCTTCTTTCGCTTTTCCTCCACACACCTCCTGCTACACGCTCTCTCCCATCACCTCTCATCCATTTATTCTCACTCTCCCTTTCCCCGTCCCGCATTTCACGTACGCTCAATACTATCTTTGTGCTTTCGTCGAGTTTACTTCCATAAATATACTACAACCTACATTCAACGCCAATTTCCACCTCACCCTGCTATAACAATATTTCATATGAATAAAAGATTATAACAATACTTGCTGCACGTTTTCAGACAACGCTAAATCGTTTCATGTGCTTTGCCCCTATTGACGCGCAACAACTCTGTCGCATGCTTCTCAAGGCATTAGTTTATATCTCTACGTTTTAATCTTCAGACTTAAATAGTTAGTTAGTACCCAGATGAGTTTTCCCCCCGCGCCCTTTCTTGCACACTTTCCCATTCGAACAATTTTTCTCGCACATTCATGTGAACTCGACTGTCCGGCGCACCTACGTCCTATTACAGTGAAATAGATCTCAGTTCCATTTGATATACACACGCAAAAACCGTACTGAGACTCCAGAGAACGTTTTACTTCGGTTTCCCCAGCCCCGCTTGCACCCCCACCCCCACCCGCTTCCGCCCGGGTGCCTGCTTTGGCGCGCAACCCTTGTCAGTCGTATAAGAGCCGGTGGCCGCTGCCCAGGGTACAACTTTCTCTTTTCCCATTATTCGTGAAACTAGCTATCCAGAGGATCGAATTTGCCTGGAGTTTAGTGAATTATAGCTCTACACGAACGTTTTCATCAGGCAAGCGGCGTGGAACAAGATCATTCGTGTTCGCATGCTGTGCACGCTGCCGACTTTCTGCCCGTAGTAATACAAGATCCGAGAAAAGTTTCAGATTAATATATTGATTGGTAGGAGACTCTTTGAATATATCATTACTGCATTAGACCAAAGACTAGACAGGGACTCTGTCTAGCGAGCCTTATTATAATTGTGAGGTTTCCGCCATGAATACACTTGAGTACAATGACATCCGACAGGCGTACAGCCGCTCGGTATCGCTCGTACGCGATTTCAAGAAAAAGCAATGAATTATCGTATTAACCTTCATTTTGATTTATTCTTAAAAGATTGGCCTTGGGGCTGGGCGAGAATCCCGCCACACCCACAGATCGGGGGAGGGATGTAGAGTGCGGCCGATTAAAATATTCCAAGTATTTAAAATATATAGAGCACTCGTTTCAAGAGTCGCGTACCATGTTGGGCCTTCGACATGCAGTTTTGACTTGAAAGCGCGAACGAAGAAAATATCTTGGAGTGCGCTTGTATGGCTTTGTGTGTAACTTCATTGATGGTTGCTCACTTAGACCAATGCCAATCGTAGCTGTTTTTCATATGCAATAACCACTCTTATCGTGCGAGGTCCTAACCAAGCTCCAGGATGACTAGGAGGAATTGCGCATCCAGAAAGAGCTCAATCAGTTACTATCCTGCGTGAATGTGCATACATTTCTCTTTTTCACACATTAATAAACACTACACTTTTTAGAGTAAAGCAACATGAGCCAGTCAGAGAAAGTTCAAAATTTATGACCCCTACGAAATCCGTTAATGTCTTCGAGATTAGAGCCACAAAATTTTTACAGACTGACTGTACGTTTGTTGTCCAAATCCCTCTCATACTTTTGATACATTTCTTACACTTAATCATATACCTAGAGTCAATATATAAGAAATGGAGTCATTCCGATTTTGTGGTAGAATCTTATACATATGTATAAATATTAGCCACTATGTGCTATGATTGCGTATATAAAGAAATATCTTGTAGACCCAAGATCTCGCCTGATGGCTTGGCGCGCGTGCACCTGCTTCTGCAATTGAGTGGGAGAATAAGCACACGGAAAAATAGAGAGAAAAAAAAATCGGATCGTTACGAGATATATAGACACATCACTGATTTTCATCCATGATGTCGGGGTCGTTATCCAAACCCCTTAACTTGTTGCCCCCGTCTCGTTGGGATACAACCGTGGGATATTCCGATCCACAAAACATAACACATATCTCGTGGTGTATTACTGATCCAACGACCGTCTGACAGACCGCATTGCACAATATGAGTATATCCATATCACTTCTGTAAATTTGAGGAGAAAGAATTCAGCTTGTGAAATAAAACCTGCCAAGGAATGAGTAGAAGAGTATTTAATATCTTGTCGAGGACATGAAAACCATCGACCGTATGTCCTCCAATCGTTGTCCAGCTGCCATGCTCGTATCTGTGTTGACTTTTTCAGACATGATGTGCGGGCGGCGACATAGTGCATAAAAGGCTGTTTTGATTTAGCACTATCCACCTGACGTTCAGTCGGCCTGTCGATCCTCTCTAGAATGAGTCTTGTCTACTAGAACAGTTATTTTGCCGCACGCTCTTCCCTGCGCATCGGCCCTCATCGAGCCAACTGATGCTCACCTTTCCCCGCTCCAGCCCCCCTGCTCTTCTAGAGCACCACAAACGCCGCGCCCCACCTCCTGCCTGACTCGCACCGGCCCCCTGCCCTACCCCTCCCTCCCTATATCCCTATCCCAATGCGCCTCATCGTGATCCTTACCCCGTGTCCCAGCTACACCAGCTATATACTGTCCCCGATCTACTCTTATCTACTCTCTATATATCTCTCTTCTACTCGTCCCCTCTACTCGTCCCACCGCCTACTATCTCGCCCCTGTCTACTCTTCCTCCCCTCCTCCCCGCTACTCTTCCCCGCTACATGCGTTCCCCGCAGTAGATACACTACTCTCCCGCTACTCTTCCCCGCGTACTCTTGCCCCGAACTCATTCCCGCGATGTGGGACTACTCATTCCCCGACTAGAGCGTCTTTCCCCGCTTTCCTCTTCCCCGCTAACTCTGTACCCCCTACTCTTCCACCGAGACTCTTCTCAAGTCCACCGCAAAGGTACTATATATATTCAAGAGCTACTCCTTCCCCTGCTACTGCTTCCCCGCTGACTCTTTTCACCGCTTACTTGCTCACCGACCTAACCACTTCCCCCGAACTCTTCGCACGCGTAACTATTTCAATGTCAGTCCAGTTCTATATCGCCGTTTCACGTCTTACTCAAATTACACGTCGTTACTTATACTTCACGCGTCTTACTCTTCACTTCTTAACTCTTCAACTGCTATTACTGCTCATTCGACCCTCACTGCTTCTCCTGCACTCTTCCCTGCACTCTCTCCCCGCCTACTCTCTCTCTCGCATGATTTCGCGAGCCGCTTATCTCCCACAACATGACTACCTCCCTCCGCTAGTCAACCCACTGACATGACACTAATCCAACCCACCCCACGAGACTACTCACCAACACATCCTACGATTACCTATCTCCACCTAAATCCACTCACTGATTTCCACACAAACCAACCACAATACTCCATTCCATTTCCACCGCACCCTCCACTATCTAATCCGACACCCCAACTATACCAGCCAACCTCTACTCTGCCAGCAAGCAGTCGACCATACACCCTGTCTCCCTCTATTACCCTAACTCCATACGTCAATCCTCTCCTCCTCGAGTCTCGTAACACACTACCGCGACTGACCCACCTCTTCAATGCACCTCACTTCCGCTGGCGTTCCTCTTGCCACCCCACTCCCCCCGCATTACCCGTCCCGACATGTTACCATCTACCCCCGCTCCGCTTCCAATTGGCAAGGTATGCAACTAGTAGACTGTGGTCACTTGGCCCACCTATACATCTACGCAGTTCTTTTCTATGTTCCTCTCTCTCTCAGTTATGCATTGCAGTCGCTATCTCGCGTCATATCCATCCTCATATATGCCATCAAATCTCCTCCTATACTTTCCCATTCACTATTCCTCCCGGACACCTTCTCTTCCCCTCCCACGTATCTCTATCTCTATCTATCTATATCTCTATCTATCTAAGCCACTCCAGCAAAGACTATCTTCTAGAGAAACCCAGTGTACTACGATAGTAATACTATACTCTCATTAAATAGCTCATAATAAGTCCCCCTATTACTTTATGGGTGTAATTAAACATTTCACTAGTACAATTATATATATAACTCGTGACGCCGCTTGTCTGTGAGAAAAGCAAAGAGACTCGTTCACAGTCGTGCCGTAAGCGCTCATGAAGATATTGTAAACCGGACGAGCATAATTCCTCGCGTAGAAAGATGCCACAGTAAGTGCATATAGCTTCATCTAAGAGGAATATCAGCGCTGCACGTCTATAGAAAAATTGCCCCGCGTCAAGTCAAAAAAGTTTATAATGTGTGCTATGACATTCATTTCAGTCTTAAATTTTACAAATAAAAAAATCATTTACGAAAAAAGATTTAAATGGAAATCCGCCAACAGAAATTTTATCCCCTCGGTCTGCCCCGACAGAGTCAATATCCTGATTTACAAGTATATATATCCACGGATGACATCTCGATTACTCTCATCCAAGAATACCAAGGAACAACTGATATCATGTTCAGAAGACTCATGTCACGACGAGCTGTTGTTTTCTCTACAAGAGAAGTCAAACAGAGCAACGAAAGAAAAAAACACGTGCGTCGTAGAATTACTGTTTCATAGTAGAAGTGCTGTTTTTTCGGAGAAATTCCTTGTCCCTCTTAGAACTTTAATTTATGCTCACTAAGAGTCGGTCTGAAAAGCAACGCTACCGACCACTTTTAACATTTACGTAGCTTGCTGTTTGGCGCCTTCACTCCTCCATTGTCAGTTTTAGGACCAGGAACTTTCTAAGCGTAATAATACTTTGAGATTTTCGCGTTCGTTATTTATAAACTTCTAGAGTAAAAGAATAAAATACATACACAGTCATTTCGGATGTACAATTGTTTGTTTTGACTTTATTCGCATCGAAAAAACTGTCACAAGAATTACATTTTCCGCTCTACAGCCATATGAAGTGATCATCATTGTTCTCGTAACCTAAGACCGGATGTGATGAACTTCTATTACCTTACATCATCGTATTAATTAGACTAAATACTGTTACAGATGTACTTTCTTGGTCGTTACAAGAATTTGCTCCGAAGGCCGAAAAAACTATATCCAAAAAGAAAATTTACAAAAGGCCTGTATTCAATCTATTAGTTAATCAATACCCACTGAATATCTGTACTCTGGTACTTTAGTTTTTATTGGACAGTCCTTCGTCCGTTGTTTCCTCGGCTGTGCTATCTGTTTGTTGGTAGGTGCGAGTCGTGGAGATGTTCCGCAACGGTGTGGTCTCTATCTGCAGCGTCGCGGCTTATGGAAGGTTAGCTCATACGTATTCTACTTCGCTCGATGCAGCTCTGTGTCTCTTCACGCCCATCCAATACATGGATACATACTGGCGGATGACTCGAATAATTTGATTCTCCATCCAATCGTCTCTATCATCCGGCGCGACAGAAAGTAATCCCGAGAAAATAGGATGAAATCAAGTACAACAAAATGGCCTACGAAAAAACACAAAAAAGCCGTGTCACCGCGCATTAGTTCTTTTGTATCAAGACAAAGGCAGCACTTGTAAAATGTTTGCTAATTCATTGTATGCCGTACTTGTGCTTAATCGTAGTCTAAGCAGTAGAAATTTAAAGAGTCTACCAAATCTTTCGTATAACCACCGTGTATACAGAGTGTCCAATGAACACGATTAATAAGCCAACCAAGTACATAGAGAGAAATTCCAAGTTTCCATTCTATCGGTAGCTTCGGAAGTAATTGCTTACTTCGGAGCAACCGAGACCGAAGAATTTGTACACCTTCGCACGTTACTAATTAAACTCTTGTAAACTTTTCTCCTAGACCGGCGCCAGTGCGATCAAAATATTGTTTCTAAATCTTTTCTCTATATACTCCGATTTTAACCAAAGTGGACACATCTCTTATGGCCCGTGCGATGGGCTAGATTCGTGAAACTGAGCACGTTCTTTCTATATCTATGCTTGTCTGTTTAACAATTTAAAATTTGTTGTGATGGTTGGGGTTAGTCATTATATTATATGCGTGAGTTGGCCGGCAGTATGTTCCTACATACATACATTTTTTTTTAAATAATCGTGAAGTTATTCCATATATCTATGATGTGCCCTACCCAATTCCTTTTGAACATTACTAAATAGGCATTATGTATAACATGAGATGACTCTCTATCTGAATAGAGAAGCAAGCGAGTCTTGTGTTGCGTAAATAGGGTTTTTAACAGTTCATTTCTCGCTACTAGACGTTTGAGGTCAGAGCAAATGATTTCAAAATATCTCCGCTAATACAGACAAACCAAGCATCAAAAGTGCGTATGTTAGAGAGCACACACTCGTACTACGTTCTTTTATGCAAACCATATACAATATCAAAAATATTTGATGTGCGATCGAAAAATCTTTATCTTGTTCGCGAATAGAAGTTGCATGACCAGGTCCTCATATATAATTTCAAAATTACCAAATTATGTAAGTTCAATAACATCAATAAAGATAAAAACACCTTTAATAGAGAGGTCTTATAAAATCTATTACTCTACAATACTACACACAGTGGTATAACATTACTCTCAAAAACATTTTCTCTCTCTCTATTTCCGAGCGAGCTGTAAAATTTGAGGAAAATCGAGCAATTAATACTGTTACGTGTATATTTTGTGTTGAGTTGTTGTTGTTTTTTACATTTTTGACAATCGCGATAACAAGAACAGAACAAAACTGTCGAAGAGACCAATCTCTGGGTGCGTCTCACACGTCTCTGAGCTTATCGCCACGTTGCGCTGCTGAAATTGGAGAGGACTAAGCTGGGCGTACCGGAGGGAGGGCAGGGAGGGCGAAAACAGGATTTTTGAGGCGGAAGGGGGCTCCACCCTGCCGACAATCACTCCTGAGACGTTTGGGAAGCGCGCGGCTGTCGCCCGCTCTGCTCGCGTTAATGGACACGGACTGGATTACAGAAGCGCGTCCGGCGGAGCACAAAAGAAAAATAAAACGCCGCTGACAGGAGGAGATGACAATTTACGTCTACTATATCAAAAGTGTCTGTCCGCAACTCTGGGTCACCCGCTCCGTCCTTAGACACAGAGACACGACCGACGCGCACGTCTCTCTGAGCCCGCCCCGTTGTCTATCCCCCTCCGTCCGCGGCATACTTGTTAAGACATTGAATATGTGCCTGAGGTAAATCAAATAAGAGACGTAAGTACTATGAGTCTCTATCACACTATGATGCCTTTAGCATGTATGGAGCGAGGCTCGTACTGCGAATGTACAGTGAATAATGAAGGGAGGGGAACACTTCAGTGCCATCGGTACTCTATGTATCACAGACAAAGAGACGCTTCCCAGCCCGCACGCTCAGCCGCAGCCCCCCAAACACAGCGATCCTATTCCGCCTCCCAGACCAAAACCCGGCTCCATACACGGCACGACAATACCCGGCCAACCCCAACACAACCGTGGCGCGTACAGACCATCAACACCGCGGGGAAGGAAGACAAATGAAAAACTAGAGGCAAAACCAGGGGTGGCCGGGCGCCCGACTGCTGCTTTCCTCTTACCGTTGCTTTCGCGTCATCATCTAGAAAAAGGAGTACGTCAAATAACACCTAACCTGGAGAAATAAGAGAAGAAATGCGTGGACTCGAAGTCTTCCAGTCAAAAGCAGACAGGTGTCAAGCATGTCCACAAGACAATAAACAGAAACACCAACAACACCAGATCCATTCCATTCTATCTACACGGCCCTTAGGACATTACTCTAACCGTGAAGCAGCGCGATCCGTCGGGGCGATGTTCTCAGACAAACTATATCGTGACTCGACGAGAGCGAATGTAGTAGCTCCAGACCGTCACGCTGTGTCCGAGAGAACGAGAGCCGCGTTATCAACTCCGCGTCTGCAAGGCACCCCATACTGATCCGGTGTTGGTTGTCTTTCCGCCTCGTTGCGACTACAGTAGTACACTCACATGTTGCGAGGCGAATTTGTGCGTAATGAGTTTTACCTTTATGTACAAGACCAAGTGACGCAGCGCAAACGCCGTTCGCTCTGCGAGATTTGTGACGGCAATCACGCTCAGGTTAATTCGAATTCCCAGATATCGCGGTCCTGATTGAGGGTCACGACCATGCGTCTCCGGAATCTAAGGGGCTTCCGGAAGGTCAAGTTCTCCTTTTACCGGACAGTCATAATGGCCGTGAAACACAAATACCAAAAAATCGCTGTCACCCCTGTCTACTAATTCTCTTACCTTTCTAGTCTACATTATTCAGTACGTTTGGTGTATTATTATTAGCGTACACTACTCCAAGATGCAATGTTGCTAGGACACCTGTTGCGGACAAGCGGGGAACCAAGTGCAAATAAACTGTCTGCAAGAATTTGCACAGTGGAAGAGCCCTGTCTTCGCTCATCTGATATACATCAACGCCTAAGGCAGTTAAATAATTTCAGATACAATCTGTGGTCCAGATCCTGATCCATTTTATACAGCGATTGGTTTGATATTTAACTTATCGAGGACGTTATCGGGTTATTTTAAATATGTTATATTCATTTGAACCCTGCCTTTTCACTTAAAATAATGGTTTAGTTATAATTATACCCTTTTATTAAAAAGCATAGCATGTTTAATGTATCCATTAGAATCTCCAACCATGACAAAGTTTCAATCTGTGATTAATAAGTTATTAAGAACTTTAAGTTCTTGCATGATGCGTATAAAACATCATACGTAATATTGAGGACCGATTTATCTTTCCATGTAATCCAAATCTTCTGTCCTGAAATGTTGGCTGTTAAATTAACACTTCATGTGATAATTCGAGATTTTCTATATCTATATACACAAATCATGATATATTACTTTTTCGTAATTGATATTCATATCTAACATATAACGGAGAAGAAATCGAGAGGGAACTTTGAAATTTCGATACCTGCTGAGTATACATGAATGAGATTTAAATTTCTTAGATTATCTATTTTTTGTTTTGATCTGAGTCCTTTATTACCGCTTGAGAACGTATTTACATGATATGACATATATTTACATGAATCTATATCAAAATAAAACTAAATTTACTAACCAATAGTTCAAATTATTTTTGAAACTGCTTAAATATATCTTAACTGCGCCTATCGTTTACAACCCTGTCGGCTGTGTATTTGTCCTGTTATTAACAACGTTTAAGCGCAGTGCTGACAAACGAGCGCTCCTTTACGCGCGGTCACCAACCGCGCTTCCGATCTGCAGTCCCGCTGCGTCGATGCCTGTGCACACGACTCACCTGGCACCAGCAAGCTGGTGAGCGTCGTAGATTAACACCGTATCTTATGCGAAAGGGCCACACGAGCGATATTGGCGCAGTGCGTTGTGCCTACGCTCAATTCACACGATCGCGCAAGAACGTGTTGACGGTGCATCGACACTAGGTGATTCGCGTCAACGCAGCCGGCTCGTGTGTCACAGGTCTGATATCAACACGAAACTATAGTCAAATTACTGAAACAGCTGTCTAGAGTCGAGTGGTAGAGTCATAATGTCTTTTCACATTCTTGTTGTGCGTATAATTAACGAACCTCTTGTTAGGCGTGCGCCATGTAAATAACAGAAAAATATCTCATCTTCTTTCTCGCACTATGCGCTCTGTGTAGACTCTATAAAGCTCAAAGTATGTGACTATCGTCTCCTTTCGACGCAGATGCTCCCAAATACACCGCTATATTGTAATCCGATCCCATCTGGCTTACAGCACTGCGGGTCACAAAGTGCTGCACAGAGAAGCTTATTCAACATCGTTAAGTCAACAACAACATTGTCATGCGAAAGCGAATATTAAACTGTTAATGACAGTATTACCCAAAATTATGAAAATCAGCTATCAAACATGAAGCTAGAAGAGGGAGAGTCGTTACTCGAAATTTGCGACAAAAAATAATCGACCTGAGCGAGACTAACGTCATAGGACTTTCTTTTCATATATACATTAGAGAAAAGTGTTATCAAGGCGAAAATCGACAGCTAGAGCCAGCGGAAAACTTAAAAAAATGTAAATATTAGCGGGTCGCTGAGTTGTTTAGGCACAGGCATTATAAAGTGCCGCCCCCCCCACTCCCCACCGCTGGGCGCCCCGCGCGGCCCAAACTGCGCCGTGCCACCCTTCCGCGCGAAGCCGCAGCTTGGAGTCCGCGCGAAGGCGCCCTCTGCGGCGAACAGCTAGTGACAAACTTGACCTATGCGTCCTCCCGCTCTTACAGAGAATGTATCTATAGCTATATCTTTTGCACTCCCCTCGGCCCACCCCCCGTTCCCTGGATGCGGGCTTTCGGCGCGAGCGGGCCGTCGCGGCGGCGGGCGCGTCCGCGCGACGCTAAGCGCGCCGGTTCTTCGGATCGCGAAACCGAGGGAAAAAAAAAAGACAAAACGGACTAAAAACTCCTTGAGTCCTTCATTCTAAACGCATGCTGATAATTTATGCATGTCCGACCGAGAAAAGAAGCCGTTGTTGCAACGCTTATCGACGGGGGTGGGAGGCTGCCAAGCCGCTTCTCGGGAGAGTCTTCCGACCGCCCTCCCCCCCTCTACCCCCTGAGAACTTCTTCCCGGCTGTCTTCTTTTCACGCTGCTATGTGCCTAGAATCTTTCCAGCGCTGTCTGCTGATGGCTATTCTATCCAGCGCGTAGCACGTGGCCCGAAGTACGCATCGCGCCTGGAGGCGGGTAGGCCGTCCGCAGCTGGGAGTTTAATACTCTTGTTCGGAAAGAGAAGAGGGGTTTTTTTTTAACAGTCTGTGTTTCGCTCTCGGAGATTTGTTTTACGACTATACCAAGAAACAACAGAGGAACCTGAAGGAATGAGGAAGGTGGTCTGGGTAATTAGTCTACAGCTTGTCCTTTCCTTAATTTTTGCGATGGTGCACATTGTAACCTTCTTGAACCAAGCTTAATATGTTAATACCGTTTTGTACTTGGGGCGTTATTCTTCTAATTTCATAAAAATGATTTTCTAAGCATGAAAAATAAAATTTTTTAGCTGTGAAAGTGCTTGCAGCTGTGGAGTCTTGCACTGCCTTGTAGAAGAGATACAGGGCGGTTGTGTATTAATTACAGTTGCCTACTATAAACAAAGAGTCGTTAAACCGTCTTACCACAAAAATTACGACAGACAACACTACACACCCACTAAAAAAAGCATTAACCAATCATCTGTATGTCTGTATGCGTGTGTCAAAGTTACCTAATGCTATGCGAGATTTATCCTGGTAAGAATGTGCCAAATTGGTTTTGCATAAACGTAATGTCTTGCGATCTCGAGATATAGATGTATCATTGTTTCTTCCCAACGTCCGCTTATGTAGATAAATTATATAAAGCTCTTATCACGAACTCACCTCATCATTATGATATTTATCTCATAACAGCTATACAGTTCTCACCTTTACCTCTGCTGTGCAAATCATCTATTCTATTTTTCTTATACTATACTACATGCGTGTTCACCGAAAAATTATCCAGTGAACGAAGGTTATACAAATGGTTTTAGATTTAAATGCTAATGACTAGTAATGAAGACTATGATTCCTTAATTACGTATGTCAACTTCCTCTGTCACATCTCTGTGATGAATGTGATTAGTGAACCAAACAGTTATACGTATAAGAGCCACATCGATCGCGGCGAATGATTAGTCTTTGCGTTCAACTGAACCATGCCTACAAAATGCTTGAGACATAAAGAACAAATTTATATATATATAGATCAGTCATTCACCACGATGATGTTTTATCATTAATTTTGTATTATTTGGTTGTATGAGAACCTAAGATTTGTTTATCGTCACTAAGTTATTTTTCACATACGATCTCTCGCAATATATCATTATTTGATGTTTTGAAAAATATAAAAAAATGCTTATTTAAATGTAAGAAATTTAAAAAATCGTATTTACCGTTGCGATATCAAAAGTGAACTGAAGAAATTTGTCGTATGAAACTTTCAATGAATTATAATATATACAGATTAAATGAGCGATTACAATATGTGAGCGCCAAAAACTGCACCGTTGTTCGTATTAATCTAATGAAACAACTTACAGTCGTTATTCAACTTAAAGATATATGCAATGCGTGGTTTACAATTCATATTTTTTCGTTACTCTTCCAAATGAAAAGTTAACATTATACATATACCAACATGTAATAATGCAGACATTTATGGATTATAGTTACAGTGCTTGTTTGTAGTCAACTCGGGCCACTCTGCTACGTGCTTGGATCTAGTGAGTCCACAAAGTTGCTCTATTGTCGTAGTAAAGGGGAGATAGACAAGCCGTCCGAAACCCATCAAATAACAACAGTGTACGTCTCCACTGCTTTAAATTGTTTATGACCACGATCCCATGTCCATGTTCATTCATGCCTCATAACCCTTCAAAACGAAGGATATGCTCCCCTCAGAACAAACACCTCTTTAGAAAGAAAGTGGTTTCCACACGGGTTCGGATAATAGACGAAGAGCGTGACATACTAAAACTCTATCATCAAAGCTTGCATATTTCACTTCTTAGCGTATATATATCGTCATAATACAGACGAGAGAAGGAGAGATTGAGCGACGAAGTAAGACGGAGACGTACAGAAAGGAGAACAGATGATGGAAAGATTCTTAAACAAATCATCTATATAATAAAAGTTGTTTGAGATGTTAAGAGTGAACAATATGTTATAGACGACAAACCAACTTAATTAAGAAATTCTTCATTGATATTTATATTATTAAGGCTTATTTCAGATTGTGTAGTTTACTATAGAATTGGCAACTTTTCTTCACTATACTCTTGGCTTTACTATATATAACTAGCGCCCTTAGTTTATATGAATCTACAGACGCTAATTTAGAGTGTATGTGATGTAAACTTGCAACTAGACCTAGCATATAACAGAAAAGTTCATAGTAGATCACGTCCTCTCTCAACTATTTTTACCAATTTATTTTGTATAGGAAAACCTGTTATCAGACCTTAAGCTCATAGTCGTTTTCGGAACATATATAACACACAATTGACATATCAGGAAGTATTCGTCTACAAATTTTCGATTATTAGCCTGGCACATTTAGCTGAGGATAAAAAGTGAGAAGGAAAAGTCAATGAGGGTTGTTGGACAATACTGGTCAGGCGCGAGAAAATCACTGTTCTAGCACAATTCGTGATTATTTCAAGAGACAATTATCTTTTTCTCCATTTAACTATCAAGAAATTATTTCTATTTCCCGTTACATCCATCAATTCCACTGCGGGGGGGGGCGAGGCTTACCGGCATTTTTTTCCCACATTTTGTACCACTGATAGTTTGGTATTCCCACCTCAACGGAATATTTGTGGAAGTCAACAATTAATGAGATCGTCTTTAGGTGCGTTCAAGTTAATTTAAAATCTTGGCCTTTCCTGTCACAATATGAGAACACTTAAAAAAGTAAGACAGAACACACAGAAAGAAGAAAACACTTGCAAACTCCCAGAAGGTGATTAAAGCAAAACATCCCAGGTCGTGGTGGTGTGGTGGAAAAGTTAATCAGTAAATTGAAAAAAACTAATGATGAAAAACGAACACGTAATCATTTTTGTTTTTTAATTTTTGCAAATGCAAATTATTTAGTCTCAAGTGTTTATGGTGCTGTACTAGGAGTTTGATCTGAAGGCAACCGATGCGCGAGCCTGTCGGGGTCTCGTGGGCCTCACAGTGCACTCCTCGGAAGTGGTCGCAAAGAACGTCGTAAAGAACGTAGAGGATTCTTATCCGCGTTCTATTTGCGTCACAAATGGAACTTAATCCTCGTCTGCATTGTACGGATTCATAGACCTTTATCACATTTTCCTTACGTATTGGTTAAGTGAAATCTAAACGAGTTATGTGTATAGTTTTGCCTGAAAGAGAAGTGACCATTTCTGAGAGGCGAGATGATTAGGTTATTCGTTTTGCTAAGAGAGTGTTTACTCTCTGCTCAATATTCAGGTTTCCAAGTGCACAGCGGAAAGTGATGACTATATAACCCTCACGAGTAGAGATATGGAAGTTAATTTGGATCACTGATAGCACCGCCTTCCTAGTCACATTTGTCCTACCCCCGATTAAGCGTGAGCAAGAAAAGTCTACGCGAAAGCATAATGATATCTGATCTTCTCTTGTTGATCAGAGAAGTTTCACGTATACGCGCCCGACTAGGCCTTAACACCACTATCTTCGTTTCCATCTGTCCCATTGTCCACGCCCGCCCGCCACGCCCGCCGCGCGCGCCCGCCGCACACGCCGTCCGCCCCCGCCGCCACTCGTCGCTCCCGCCGGCACCCCGCCCCCGCCCCCGCCCCCAGAGCCCCCTGCCCCCCCCCTCGCCCCCGCCCACGATCCTCTCGCCCGCCGTCCCCCTGCCCCGACCAACCCCATCCCCGCCCCTGCGCTTCACAGAGTGAACTCATGCCCGTTCATACTGCTCACGTTCCGCCCGTACTCCCACTCTTATTGACGCGTCGTCACCGCCCCGTATTTACCGCCCGTACTTATTTCTTCCCCTCCCTCTCCCGGCAAACGCCCACACCGCCCAGCAAACCTCTCCATTCATCCTCTTGCCGCCCTCCCTTCCATCCATCTACTTTCGTATCCTTTGCCAAGTTCCGCTGCTTCCGCTCCAAATTCAGTATGGCAGAGGTCCAAAAGAATCAGCCTCTTCATTTCAAGCAGACAATGGTGCTCTAATGTATCCCCCATCTGCTTTGCCTCCACCCGGCTACACAAAGCGACCGCCGAAGGAATGGCAACTCCAATTACACATTCCGGCCGCACAGATGGAGCCATCATCAGACGGCGCGTTGACTTGCTAACCACCCGGAGAATGCGAGAAGGCTGAAACTGCACGTGCACGAGAACTAAGTCCGTTAAGCTGCCAGAACTAATGGCAGTTGCATTTCTACGTCATTTCTTCTAGTATTCTACTGACACAATTGGACCTAACTCATTCGCTTTATATTACTTTCAACGCCCAATTGTAGCACAACAATTTCTAATACTGTTACTAGTTTTAACGTTGCTTAGCCACTTTTTATTGGGGACAATAGATATATCACATTTTCTATAGAAACTCGTTAGAATTCACTTACACTGTCATAGAGTAGCACATAATTATTTAAAATTTTCCTGCTAGCAAAGAAGTAGAAATAATTTTAATAGAATGTTGATAAAAAGAGGCGTCGCAATTCAGGATGAAGAATCGCTTTTCTCCGGTAGAATAGATTATAAGATTGTTTCTGTGATATTATTCTTTGGGTTTAAACCAATATGTAGTCGATTTGCTTGATAAATAAATGTTGTCAATAAATAAACACGTATTTTTCAGGTAACTTCTTGAGAGAAGAGGTTGCACTTCGGACACTACAAGAGAGTTTTTAGCAATCGTCTGACATTACTTGTCACCTGAGACGTTTCTGAAATGAAGACAAAGGTTGGAAAATATAAAGCAAAGAATAAATAGGTATAAAAGAAAGATACGAAATAATTTAGAAATTACGAAACGAGCGTAATTCTGTTAACGCAGCAGGAAAGTTGGCTAGCGAAAGTCTAGAGCTCCTCTGCACATTGTCAAATAAGAGAGAGTGTTTCCTATATAGTTGCCATGTTGAACGATACTTTTTCCATTGAAATAGTAAATACTCGTTTGGAATTTCATAACATATGAAAGCGCCGGAGTTTGTTTTTTGTCAAGGTTAACGTCGTATAAAATAATTACCTTCAGTATTTCGTTTTTCTCTGACCACTCCCGAAGTCAAAGGCTCACCCACGCCAATCACATCTTCACCGATCCTTTTCATAAACTTCCATGAACATCCATAAACAAGAAGTTCCATGAATACTATAGATCCACAGTCAATTTCTTTACAAATAACTTTTCGTTCCTTCAAAACCATTCATCGTCTGTGCTCTGACCGCGTGCGCGGCGTACCATGCAATCTCCAGCTTTCGCTCCAGTTTCCATGTCTTTTTTATATTGGACCAAACAACCTATTTGCAAATTATCCTTGGTTCCATTTGTTTCACTATCAGCAAATGGGAACCGGGTCTAGGAGAGATGAAAAATTGAGTAAAATTTCATCTTGTCCTCTGTTGTGTAATAACAACGAATATTATAAAATCGCTGAAGACCTTATATAATATGGAAAAAAAATATAAGTTAGTAATGTCCCCATGAACATTCTCCGTTAATCTTATTATGATAGCGCTTTTGTAATGCGAAACTATTAAAGGAGACTCATTGGCGTCACCAGCTCATTCATTACGGCGAGTTAATTATAATTACCAGGTCTAGATATTCTTTCGATTACCTTATAACAGACTGTCGCCATTGCTTGCTACGTGCGCTCATAAGAAGAGAACCGCACTCTCATGTTTTTAGAACATGATGAACAGCCGGAGGGCTAGCTTACCGCCACACTACGCAGTCGGCATGACTTGATAGGTAACCAACCGATTACGCCACACCAAACCAAGAGCAAAGAGTTCAATGACACCCCATCTTGAAATGGTCTGCCGGAAATCTAATCTGAGTCTCGATGCAATGTGCCTGCCCTAGAGCACATACGTCAGGCAGGCAAGGTTTATATGCGGGCATTACGCCACACTCGCTCTCTACTGTAGCCACCGGCGTGGTGTGCTATTTACGTATCAGCAGCAATTTCGATTTAATGCGACAGCTGCGCATATAAACTAATAAGGTGATTTGTTACAAAACCTTGAGTTAGCGTGTGATATCTTAATCACACCAGTGTATTATGACAGTTTTAATAGATGACATGTCCAGTCTGCCCAGTGGCGATCAAAATTATCACACATAATTACCTATGTCCAACACTAAAGCCAAAGAAATAAAGTCCTACATAAAATGCAATAACAGACATCAGTGATCATATCTTACAGAATTTCCTCCAAGTACAGAACAAAAAAAAAACAATGAAACACACGTCGCATAAATAATATGATTCAAGTGTGCAATCCATCAGTAGAAACGGAATCGTGTTGACTTCGTATGTAGGAGACAAGAAGAGTACTCCGTAGCCAATATGCGAATGATTTTTGGTGAACAATGTATGGAACGGTCACTAGTGCCCCCGGTCCTTGGCGAGTGACCTCATGCGCGTGCGATGAACCCCGATTTCTGAATGTGAGTGATAAATGATGCGCGAATTTATGACGAAGAGGAATCAGAGCTCACCTAGTGTAGGATGACAGCGAACGGCATATTTCGCCAAAACAAACCTGGCGAGAAATAAATGTCTTAATACATACCAGGGAGTGCGTCTGCAAGTGTTGCTAAGACCTGAACTTATATGCACTAGCAGTTACCACTTGCCTGCTGCTTATATTAAACTTATCAAGATCTGTTATTTCTTCTATAAAGTATTGAATTTAGCGATCCTTTGACATGTCCAATTATATTGCTTCGTGTCTATGAACGTAATAAGACTGAAAAAGGTTCCCTTTTTTGTAACTACAAGAGCCAGTTACATCAATGTGCTGACTCTCGAAAGGAAAACCATAATCGGACCCCCAATCAAATAACATACTATTCGCGATGACGATAAAAATATGATGTACACATTATGTATCCATCCCACGATTAAATACTCACTACACTCGATACTCAGCTCACCGCTTCTATGTACGTTCTCCCCTCTCACCCTATCTATGACTCCCATTTCCACTCCACTCTCCGTTTCTATTTCTTTCCTCTCTCGGTCGCTCGCGTTCGATATCGCCCGCGACGGCAGGGCTGTTGGCGACCCGACCCCGAAACTACTCTTTCCCGCACGTCCACACCCCCCACCGTCTCCTACCCCTTCCCCGTACGCTCGGCCGCAATCGATAGAGAAGAGGAAGCGTGAGTCATGAAGAGAGGAAGGATTGGGGAGGCGACGAATGAGAGGAAGCAGGCGGAAGTTGCGCGCCTCGCGGGTCCAAATATAGACAGCGTCGCCGCAAATCTATGTGAGACTCCCGGATTTAACCGACTATAATTTGTTTCCCAATAATTTCGGAGTCCCGCGCTCCCGCTGTGCCGGCATCCGGCGACGGACGGTCCGCGGCGCGCGCTTGTGTCTTTCGCGAACACTTTGCCTCTTCACCCGCTCGATAATGAGACCTTCCCGAATGCCGAACTCTTCTTTCTTACTTCTCGTCTCGATCTCAACGATTCTCCGGCGTCGAAACCCCACAGTGAGTCTCCACCTGAGCTTACTCTTCTGCGTGCCCAACGTCACTACGTACAGATGATACTGACCGCGTCACAGAGGACTGATGACCGCACCAGAGACTGACCGCACAGAGACTGACCGCCACAGAGGATCATGATCCGCACAGAGAGTAAAGGACCTGACAGAACACACGAGAAAAAATATCGCAGCTTCAGGAACTCAAAAACACAGAGACGACGCAGCCTCAGATTTTTTACAAACAAACCATATTTTACTAGTAAAGTCTGATGAGTAAAACAATATGAGGACCGAAAGTTCTATTGGCACGTAGATGACAGAAATATGTATGAAGAAACTTATACTCCCAATCATTGCATGCTGAAAATTGTACTAACAAGCAGGCTGTCCTTTTGGAGCGAGTTCATATGAATGGTGGGCTAAAATATATATAATATTACTGTCACTTGATGCCAATAAAATCGATAGTTGAAAAAATCTAGAGTAAGACTTTATAATCATTCTTTCATCTTTAAATGACGATATACACTTCGACGAAAATATCAACAAGTCTAAGTTCTAAGAGATAAGCTTGAGCAGGATATAGACACAAATTACTCCTCGAGCTCACAAGATAAACTAGAATATGAGCTTTTTTTCAATAAATCATAGAAGTGTAGTCAGCATTTATCACACTTATGACACTGATATTTGTAAAGGCAGCAACCCAGAACGTAGGAGAGTGCGTGTTCGAATACCCCGCCTAAACCTTCAAGCGTCTCCCTAAAGAGCGGCTACATGTATTTTCCCTTACTTCTGAGCGATTATATACTCCATTTGGGGGTATCCGAGCCACGCGCGTTGCGACGGGCACACAAGCGAGCAGTCACTATCTGCTAGAATTTTACGCCACGCGCGCCACGGCTCACGGTAACCAATCGCAAAATACACTAGGTTTGTCGCAACATGCGTCCACCCCTAGGTCACTAAAGCTTTGCGTCCAAATACTCCCTTGTCCTATTAGTCTCCGCTAACAATACGCACCACGTTGATAATTTTCGTTGTTTATGCATCGAAAAATAACGTATTCACCGTTTCAGTGTTATGTCATCTGAAAAAGAGTAATACAATGTAGTATATAATAAGATAATATGTAAGATGTTAATTTCAACGAGTGATTTTTCAGTCCAATATTTGAAAATCAATTTTCTTTTACATTGTTGCGATGCTCACATGTAAGCTAAAATACTTTTATCATGCGGCTAAAAGGAAGCCAACACAGATTAATGATATTTAATATGATATCTAAATGATCCGTTGCAGCCTTTTATCGTTGTTATAACAAATTGGAAGTAGCTACGCATCAATATACTAATCCAATCCAACATACCATCGCGCATCTGTGTATTCGATTTAAACCATAAATTCGAATTTAATCGATGTATAAATTAAATTGTTCAAGGATATGGTACGGCTATTTGTTGATTTACGTAAACATGATGTAGATGTACAAGAGAGTCTGATTATGTCGCTTTTTCTCATTTTAGAAACTGCGATTTTTAACCCAACTAGAGAAACAAATCAATTGCCATCAGTGCGAAAATGAAAAGAAACTTGTTGTAATATCTGTTATCAATGTCAATAAGATCGATGGTGTCACGATTTACCACTACGCTAAAACTTTGCGATAGATGATATGCTGCTATTTGGGAAATGTGTGAGAACTAGACTGTTCTATCTAAAAGAATTGATGCGGAGTGTGATGAGAATTTCTTCCTCTGATGTAGAAATTATAATGAGTCTAGAATTCAAATCTTTATCAGTTCAAACAAATGGCGATCGAATGATGAATGACACATCCATAATTTTATACTCAACACTTTGCTAGCTTCCTTGCTGCAGCAGGAAAGCTTAAGGAATCTCCCTTTTATTTGGGCGAGCACAACCTCTGATGCACCTGTTATAGAGCAGCATAAATATCAAAGAATGACCATTTTTATATGCCTCTCTTTCATAGTTTTATATCAACGAAACGTATTTCTGGTAGCCTTTTACTACAGTAAAATATGCATGCAAATTGTAAGTAATTCTTGTCCCTAGCAGAGCTTTAACGTTCGATAACGAAACTTAAAGCTTGAACTAAAGTTAATTACAATAGCACGAACAATTACAAGAACTTTTGCTTTACATGATATATATACAATTCTATATAGTTAAAATGATAAACACGCTTGTGAGGTTGAAGTATTTTAGCAAGCGATATATTATATTATTGTGAAATGCACCTTCTATATGCGTGCCCATCACGAAGAGAATCGTGTTTACGGAAATCATGAACTTTAATAGCTCTCTTATGTACCTTCGAGAAATATATGTCCCGTAAAAAACGAGTTCGGTCGGCATAAGCATTCTCCACTTGACCATAGACCGACAAAGATAGATGTAAAGAAGCATATTAATCAAGCGCATTAATTTCTGCATCGTCACACCTTCACAAGACAGTGCACAATACATGCAAAATTTTCAAAAAAGGGGGGATGGGGGAGGGAGCAGGTGGGCGGCGTGGCGTCCGGATGGCGCGGAAATATATAGTGGCGCGAGAGCGACTTTCCCGTGATGTAAAGTAGTATGATTCTAAGGGGAAAGGCTCATAAAGCTGAATTCGCTGAGCGTCCGAGAGAGTGCCGGTAATATAGTAATCTTTGAGAGGGGAAGGTTACGAGGGGTGGGCGAGTTGGGGTGGACTGTGTCCAGGGGAGCGAGGTATCAAGGACTGTATTAAGGAAGAGGCCAGACGTGAGCGGTAGGCGCGTGGCGTAGAGATACTTTTTTTTCAGCCGGTCTTTTCTCGCCTGGGGGGGAGGGCGACTGTGCGGGGGAGTAAAGACGGAATTGTCGGAGGTGGGACTGGTGGGCGCTGTTGGGGGGTAGGTAGAGCCGTTTAGGAGTGGTGGCGGAGAGGTTTGTGGGAGTGTGCTGGTTCGGGACGACTTCTAAGGAGGAAGTGAGAAAGACAAGGGTCGCGATGACGTGAGCCCCAGGACCCTTGGGTTAGGGTGGTGCGGCCGACGCTTCTCTTTTGTTGCGGGACGCGGGAAGCGCCGAAGAAGCGGGCAGGGGGGGATGTGCCGGCGTCGCAAGAGCGGGTTGGGGGGGTTTCAGCGAGGTTGGTATTAGGAGGAGACTAGTAGATGATTTGACGAGAGTGGTGGTGCGTCGGCTAGGTCGCCGTCGATAAAAAACGCTCAGGGATAAGCGGCGTTTCCCCTGTCCCGTCAGCCGGGATGCGGCGGTTCTAGCAAAGATAAAGAGGATGAAAGTAAATGAGGAGAGGGCGATGAAAAAAGGTAGAACGGAAGGGGGTGGGGTCGGCCGAGGAGAGCTGTGAAAGAGAGCGTGGCGAGCCGATAAGGAGAGTAGGAAGGGGAAGTATTGACTTGGAACTCACGGCAGATAAAAGAGAAATAAGTGTTTGTGGGGAAGAAGCAAAAAAGGCGAAAAAAGTGTGGGGAAAGAGAGCGCGAAGAACAAAGAGGGGCGGAACTGCGAGAGCGGCGGTGGTCCAAGGAATGCAAGGGTGGAGATTGCCCTCGTTGCGCAGTCGACAGTGAGAAAGCGCAGAGATAAGCCCGTCTGCATGTGTGTAGGACGGTAGCCAGGCGGATGGAGCAGATGCACTCCTTGATTAAAACAAACTATCACCGGTTCGTAGACTCGAGTCCAAGTGACTTGATTAGAGTTCCTTACGTTACTCAGAAAATTTAGAGTAATGGAACATGGGTGAGGTTATTGGGATGGGTGAGTAGGCGTAATGGAATCGTCGAGTAGGCTTGTGCGAGCCAGTGTTCAGCGGAGAGAGTACCTCGGATGCAGTTTCCGGATGATTGTCGGAGGGACCGTACTTTGGTAGGTGCCACGGGCTGACGTAAGCGAGGGGGGAGGCACTTACCGCGGTAAGGCAGGTTCGGATTTCATATCATCTTCGTGTAAATCTCACAGATGAAAATATTACTATTTTATTTTTTATGTACCAACATTTCAATGGACGCTATAACTCTCCACTCTAGATGATTAAGTGTAGTAAGTCGTGTGATGCAGGCCCTTTTGTGTGCGTAAATATGAGATAGTCTTTGGAAGGTCAGTACCTCTGTCCTGAACATTTTCAGTAGAATTAAAATAAATACAGGCAAGAAACATGAAGATCAAGGTACCTTGTGGCGTTAACTCTAAGTATATTCGATACATAATTAATTGAATAGAGAACACATACCATATTACAAAATACGATATTCGTTATATATAAGTCAGATTTCAAGTTATGTTAAGTTTTCATTGAACTTAGCACGCTTAAGATAAAATATTCTCAGCCATATACAACTGAGGGCTCGTGCATGAGTATACAGTTCTAGAGAACTTATTCTACACCAATTCACCAATTTACCTCGACATTATGATTTTCAATAGGTCAGTATACCCGACGACCCGAAAAAATATAAAAATGAAACGGATCCGTCCCGATTCATAATTTTTACTACACTTCGGGCTAACATAAGACACATTCTGTAATCCTATTAGACACCAATCTACAATGCTTTCCATCCATCAGTCCTATCCAAGAGAAACATCGTTCATCACAGTGCTGGTGACACAATACTTTCCACTTCTTATAACGAGCGCCCATACAACGCTTATCACTATTCGAGTACGGTACACCTGCCCCGCCTCTCTCCCGCGGCACCCAGATCCCCACCTCCTATGCTGCGGCAAGGACAGCGCACAATCTATCCCACTCATCCCTCGCCGCGACTTTGCAAGGCTTTACGAGCTACGTCAATCACAGCCCCTCTTCTCATCGCAACAGGAGCGAGCCGCGGATTAACGTCGCTGCGGACACAACAACGTAGTGTCAAATTTAACCCGTCATACACAGGGCAATTGCCTAACACAGGCGCAGGCATACGCCTAACTTAGGCCCTTGTTCTAAAGATACAGGCCATCTGAAGAATTGGATAGCTACTTCTACACAGAACTAGACAGGGTCTATAACTGTAAACAACGACGCGGGCGACGCGTATTCGCATGACATTTCTTGTGGCTGGCGCAGACGGGTGAGCAGCTGAGAGACGGACGGCAGTGACAAGACCTAGAGGGCAAATGAGCGGTTTACATCATTCGAGCGAAGGGCGTGGCGGTGTCGGGGTTCTTATCTTGAACCGGATAGGGACGGCGGACCGGCGACCGGGGAAGAAAGAGATGGACACAGGGAGCTGGATGAATAGATTTGAGAGGAAGGCAAGTAAGACAAGCGAGAATCACGTGGAAGTGAAGAGGCTTGGAACGGAGAGTGGTGGGCGCGAGGTATGAGGGCGCGGGACGATTTAGTAGTTTTACTCAATTCTCGTGTGCGGTTGGGTTTGAAGGGCCGGGAGTTAGGGGGTACGGGAGTGAGATGACAAGGGCCCTTGTAAGCCTAAAACAGCAAGAGACCGAGGCAAGACATGTCATTACGGAAGGGATTACATTTGCTTTATGTGCGTGTTTTGTTAGAGGTATGTGCGTGTGGTACCCGAGCGCGTTGATGAGGGCACGCTCTAGAAGAATCGGGCGTGATTCAGGGCGGAGGCTGGTGGTCGGGTAAGACCAGGTAGCCACACGACTTGTTAACATCTCACCGGCACTTCTTAAGTCGAAATGTAAAAACTTCTAACGTAAAATAAAATATACATGGAGGTTGTTACCATATTGTCCTCGGTATACGTAGACGTTTAGCATGATTTAATGCTTTGGTTAATATCTCTTTTCAACGCTACTCGAATTGGAATTGTTAAATGTCGAACCAGTAGAAAAACGTAACCCGGTTAGCAGGACTATTGTAAACTCCCAAATTCATTTTTGAATTCTTTCTACAAGCAATAAAACAATGATTTCATACGAGTATTAAGTACTAACCAAAAATGTCATCGAATGTCTTATCATTTGAGCGCAAGGGCCTTCAGAGTCCGTGTTAATACATAAGCTTGATGATGGGCATGGAGTTAACACTCAGGAAGCAAGTGTCAACGCGCAAATGTGAAGAAACGTCCATGACGAGCTACACATTTGGCATACAGTGCTACTAAAAGTATTAGCAGGACAATAGGTAATCGGATCGGAAGGAACTAAGCAAAGAAATGGTCGTCACAGGCTCAGCCATAAACTCTTCCTCTCTAGTTACATCCCTTTTGTCAGCCTCCCACGTTCTCACATACACTTCACAAACAATTCGCACAACGGCCACTTACGATTACACTATTGAACATCACTGACCACTCGAGCACAGAACTGTCACAAAAAGCCACAGCAACAGCAATCCCGACCGTTTCGTCGAAGCACAGGCTGGATCCATCCACTGAAATTGCACATACCATTACTGGCGAAAACCCCGACGCATTCCAAAACGTGATGCGACATCGGCATCATTTCCGTCCTTCGTGAACATACGCAGAAGATGTCAACACGGAGAGCCACGCGGACGAGCCACGCAGAGCGGACGACCGACGATACGCGACTGGCGACAGCAAACCACTCGCTGGCCAACGCACCGTACGCCGACGACCCACTCTGCGCGCTTATGCCCTGCTACACGCCACTCCTTTCCTCCCCGACCTCTCCCTGATTCGCCTAAATCTACGCCTTTCTGTTATCCCATCCGCCCACGATCATCGAAATTCAATAGAACAAATAATTTCGACTAGATGGAATACGTTGTCGGCCATAAACGCAAACAGATGGACATTCCCGGAGCCACCAGCCTTCGAACTGGGAACCCGACTACTTCAAAAGAAACGAAAAAAGGAAACCCCGACCTTGTGTGGGACGATCTGATTGTGACTTGACGGCCGGGGCTGTGAATGGGAGGGTGGAGTCTACTGGTGGTGCCGCAGTGGCTGTGCTGTATGCAGAACGGAGAGGAGAGGGGCGAGCAAATACGGAAGTGGCGACCGCCATGTGGACGCAGAACCGAGCGAAGGCGTCACGGCCCATCCATTCTCGTCGGTCGGCAGCTCTTCAGTCTTCGCAATCGGCCTCCTGGGCGCTGCCGCTGACACGAGCGGCCTAATTTCGCCCCTGCGAGTTTTCCGGCCGCGTCCCCCCCGCCCCCCCCTCCGCCCTCCGCAGCCCACGCCCACGGCGTCCGGCGCTTCGCGGCTTCGTCCGCGCTGATATTTGGAGCCGCGAATGTCCAGCTGATGCAGTCGTGGTCATTTTCTGATAAAACCGAGCGCACACTGTGCGCGCGTACGACGCCCCTATGTTCTTTGAAACCCGAGCGAGTGCGCGGGAATGTGCTGCCGAGTGGGATCTCTGCCGCGCCCCTGCCCTCCCCTCCTCACCCTCTCCCCTCTCCACCCCGCCCCGGGAGCTGTCGCCGCTCGACGAGGCGGCGCGACGGCGCGAGTGATCGACTGCGAGTTACCGCGCGTGCTCGCGCATGCGACCTCCGGCTCCGACTGCCTCGCCGCTGCTGCATTGCTCTTCTTGGAGTGGGAATTCGTCGGGGAGCGGCAAACACTTTGGAGACGGTTTAATGAAACATTAGTGAGTCGGTTCCACGAAAGTCATATTGTGACTATTTCTCTATCGGTATTATGTAACTCGTTCATTGAAACATGACTCTTACAACTGTAGAAAAAAATAGTTGCAAGATTGTACGTTTTCGGCCAGTGATTTGGCTTACAAAGGTTTAATTAATGGTTTATTCGAGTTAAATCTGTAACAAAATATAACATTGCATTGTGGAGGCGATATGATATCACAAAATTGAAAAAAATCTCGTGTTCGTACAATCGTGTTCGTTAATTTGTTACATTCGACCTGAAGATTGCAACGAGAAACGACCATTTATTTCCGCGTGTTTTTCATATTTATTTACATTTTTGCAGCATCAGATATTGTGATTTGTTCTCTCCTTATTAGTGCAAATAATTAACTTCATTTACTTCGTTTTCATTTCGTATAAAAATAATTAAACATTTGCTATATTCACGAATAATCGTTTACATCAAGCTCAATTTTACTCACGTGTTTTTTGTGTTGCCACATTCGTCATTTAAAATGTGTAGTGATCGCTGGAGAGGGACGTAATAGTTGGAATATGAAAGCCACGTCCGTCGCAAGCGTCTTTTACAATCCTGACAGGCTCTTTACAGCCATTGACTTCGAATATAGACATCACGCCTTCTTCGTACAAGTGGGCTTTCTTCTAACGACTCAACGGCAATCGCCATGACGCAGTCAAATGTCAATGGCTCGTGGACACTCATCTCAGATGCTTGAGTCATTGAAGATTCTCCTCGTGTGCAAAGAACAAGCGAGTGGATCATTCTCAGCTTTCGAGGGCTTATTTCATCGACAATAGAACAGCGACGACCCTCTTTCGCAAGAAATTAACTCGGCGTTCTAGTTGTCACATTCATGACTAGAATAGCAAAGTAGAAAACTAACTTCATTAGCAATTAAGATAACGGCGATATGTATGATGAGTGGTTATATTGATGCGTCGGGTAACGCAGAGACAAAAATAATTACTGCAGGTTGTAGAATATTCTCAAAATTATCTTCCTAATTCACACATTAATATTGTCGCGATTAATGGATAAGGAGAATGGATTGGGTAGTGGATAATATTCCTTGATATAAATATTAATTGAAAAAGATATACTCTTTCTTGCAACATTGTTGATCACTTGAAATGAACTGAATCGAGATACTGGAGCCATAAATACTCAAATTCACCGACTCGTGTGACTCCCCAACACATCTCGGACTGTACTACTAAAATGGTTTACAGATATTTTACATTTATTTATATTTAAACAAATAAAATAAGCATATATGTTAACTGCCGCAATCACTACACACATTGAATGTCGACCAACCCGACCTTAATTTTCATGCTTCATCTGATTTTTTTCCCGAATGCAAGTATTACTGCGTCCTAACACAAAAGACAGGAAAGATTGAAATTTGAATAATTAGAATTATTCAAAATTCGAAATAACCAACAAACATTTTCCAAGAAATATAAACTTAAACAAATGTATTATTCTTGGGTATTAGAGGACAGTGTATCTTACATTCATATCTGCCGTAATACACTGTTATGATGCCTCAAGCACAACCGATTACAAAACAAAAATATTTAAATTATGAAGTGAAAAGTTATTGGTATATTATATGCATTTGACGATAACTCTTATTTCTCAGCCTCTTCTTTGCTCTTGTTTTTTCTTCAAGATGTTCTTCAAAATGTATGTCTTCGTTTCACTACAGAAATATCCGTGAATCCACATATCGACTTCAAAAGTGGTTAAGAAAGACAGGTATAATATTGAATGTCTTGCCTATTCACAGACTCTTCTCTCATGAATTGCGTTCACGAACATATATTTTTCAAAAATAGGGTAATTTCTTTGTTTCAAAATGTTATATTTATATACAATGGGTATATGTGTACATCATATAAGAATAACTTAATTTCGTTTCATACAGTAGTTCAACTTATAAAATACACCTAGTTCGATGTATGCAATAATACGATTAATACAATAGTTTCTTCGATACAATTTCAATGTAGGCAACAGTTCGATTTATGCAATACTTTGATTATGCAATGGTTCTATTTATGCAATAGGTCAATTAATGAAATGTTTTGATTGATGCTGTAGGTCGGTTTAAAAAATAGTTCTAATTATATAATAATTGCATTATACGCCGGTCAGATGGCCGAGATCGTTAAGGTGGTTGTGCTTGCGCGGACCAGAAGAACGCAGTTTCGAGTCCCGCCTCAGACATATGTGTATTTGTGTTTGTATGTGTGTGTGTCGTACTCTCACCTCTCATCATTTCATTTTCCAAACTCCCAGGGCTATCAACACATGGGCGAAAAAATAAAGTCGGCAGAAGTGCTGATCCCCCTTTAATAGTAATGGTTCACGTGCATTCCTCCAGAAAACAAATATGACTGGGCCTTGGCGGGTATAACTGAACGTTCCGGTGGTC
>BOPP01000062.1:5470889-5486210 GCA_017312745.1 Gryllus bimaculatus
AGGAGAAGAAGAAGAAGAAGGACAAGGAGAAGAAGAAGAAGAAGGACAAGGAGAAGAAGAAGAAGAAGAAGAAGGACAAGGAGAAGAAGAAGGACAAGGAGAAGGACAAGGAGAAGAAGAAGAAGGACAAGGAGAAGAAGAAGGACAAGGAGAAGAAGACGAGGGACGAGGGAGGAGGGAGGAGGGAGAAGATCGTCCTTGATGACAGACAACCGCCTACGTGAAGAAAAACAAGGAGGAAGGAAAAATACTTTTTGATGTTAATAAAGTAAAATTAAGCTATTTAATACTATACCTTCTGTATGATAGAATTAAATATCCATTTACTGTAATATTTTTCTGAAAGCCCCTTACAAAAACCTCCCATGTCGCTCTTACCGCATACAAGATAGTCTGCTATCAATAAATTGTAAATATCACATTGGAGGCTTTTTATTTTCTATTTTAAGACTACAGTTTCTAGGTTTATTTGGACATTTTCTTTTCCAACTAAAGAACAAGCAAGTTGTCAATCCTTAATACCAAAATGTAAAAATGTCCATCATCAACGACGGTATATTGATGTGGCCTATGCGGAAGAGGGGTGAGTCACTGATGAAGATGATGATTCAGTTGTGATATGAGAGAGAGAGGGAGAGAAAGGGAGAGGGGCAAGGAGAGGGAGAGAGAGGGGGAGATGGAGAGAAAGGGGGAGAGGGAGAGTGAGTGAGAGGGAGGGAGAGTGAGAGTCGCGTTGAAAAAGAACATTCTCCTAATGGACGTCGAATGTTTTCTGTTCTCCTCGGCTTATCGAAGAATAAAAATTAGGCGTTTACAGGTTCCTTTAAAATACCCTTCAGAACTGTCCGAAGAGACTATGGTAGCGAAGAAGGTTATGGTGGCGTCTGCATTGTTGATTTTGATTGTTGTGATGACGTTGGAAACACAGAGTACAATGGCAAAACATGTTCCAGTGTCGTAAAATGATATCGACGCCTGAATTTGAGTCGGAAGGGACAATGAGCATGGGAATAATAGCCTGTCGTAAAATACATAAGCAAAGCGTATGTTGGCATTCTAATACCTCTCATAGCCGTTATGCTTGTGGCTAGGTGTGTAGGCGGATGATATCGACTACAGTCGTGAAGCGTGAAGTCGATTAGCAGACGTAAAGTAAAAGTGCGCATTGGCATGCAATGGCAACCTATGCCGAACCTCTAGTGCCAATCAACTACAACAACGATGCCAGACATTACTTTAGCTTTTGCTAAAGAATTCTTACTGACGTAACTACGAAAATTAAGAGTGATGATCGGCGTGGAAGATAATAAAGTGAATGCACAGACAACCGGATGTGATAACTTTAGTTTCACCGTGCTGGAGAACGCTGTAAGAGCAGATGCGATGCGACTGTTAAAGAAGCAAACATATCAATAAAAGTGACCTTGGAGATGCTAAGGTGAGTGATGCGGAATCTTGATTGAACCGACCATGGAATCGATGATACTTACCGTGCATTACAACTCTGCATAGATTACAATAGTTACTGAGAAAGAATAACACTTCTGTAATTACACAAACTAAATGTATTTAAATACTCAATTTGTCGAATTCTTCTGTTAGTACTTTAATTATGTACTACATCAAAAGACTGATCTTGAAAATAGTGTGCATAGACAAAGAAAGGCACAGATCACTTAAGGACAGATAGCCTATAGGATAATATTATGTTATTTTTGGATTTTTAATCATTACAATTGTCATTTTCACCCTTTCGGCTTGTTTGAAGCATTCCGTCATGGGCCAGTGAATAAAAGATAATATGGGTGATATGTTTTACGCGGTTGTTAGTGATGTGATGGGAGTGATGGCAGAGTGAAAACGTCTAACACGGGATTCCAACTCACAACATTTCCTTCCACTCGGTGGTTGTCACTACGCGGTTGGTCAGCTGCTTCGCGGCCATTCAGCGGTAAAATTGGAATAGCTGCGGGAGCTATCCCGCACAACAACGTAGCGACCAACAGCTGCGTGAACCAGAATGACCGCTGCCGGGCGGCGACTTTGGTCACCACTGAACCGCAGCGGCGGCGGCGGCGGCAACGCGGTCCGGAGCAAGGGGGGGGGCGGGGGGAGGAGGGGCGCTGTTGACTGGTCGAGAGCCGACATGATTCGCCACACTTCACTAACTCACTTTAACTGCAGAACACAAGTAGGCTCATATACAAACACGGCCCCGCCTAGCCACTCCTGAGCGGCATTTTAATGACCCGGGCCTGTTCGCGCGCTGTCTCGCTCGGGCGCGCCCGCGGCCCTCGCCCCCTCTCGCTCGCCCCGCGCCGCCCCGCGGCATTCGCCGCCCCGCCCTGGGAGCGGAGACCCAGGCTCAGCAGCCAATCAGAGGGAATCGAGTCGTCCGGTGGCAGGCAATAGTATCTGTATGACATTTGGAACAAAATTGAAAATATTACCCTGGAAAAAGAAGACAGAGTACCTCTATTTATATTTAAAGAGACTATACGTCAAGTTACTTCGTGAAACGGCAAAAAAGGCAGTTTAATTTGTTTACATATAGTCTTTAGCCTCTTGTAACTAAAAAAACAGCTTTTTAACAATAATAATATGAAAAGGTGGTTGGTGGTGAAAGGTCGAAACTGTTTCCACCGTCATTAACTTCGTGGAATTTCATTTCAAAAAACCATCCACAGAAAAATAAAGTAAAAATAAAATAAACTGAATAACAAACTTAATTTTTACGACCCGCCTAAACGTATTTCTGTTTTGAAAACCAGTGTTGCTTTTACCTCCGCTCTCTTCAGGCGATATGGTCAGTGGCATGGAAAAGCGATTACCCACCCGCCAGCCTTGCCGCAGAGTCACGCTATTTCATGATTGATTAGGCCTACTAGTGATTACAGGTGCGTCTAATACTAAGGTCATTAGTTAAGAAAATGTAGGTATGTTTTTTTTCTTGGGAGGTGCTGGTGATCTTGCCCCGCAGAACGGTGAGATCCGTCACCGACCTCCCGCCGTTTAGCGGGGTTTTCCCCAACCAGATATTTCCCACCAGCGGGGCACCGCCTCATCCGGGACAAGCTCTAAGTTCCCGACGGTCTTCCGGCATGTGTGATTGAGAAATGCATGTAAGTGTAAGTGTGAGTAAGTGGCGAGGATAGGACAAGAAATGGGAAGGAAAGATCGCGCTCGGTCCGTGGCCCGTTTGTGAGGCATTCGCCTGGCATTGACCGACGAAACCACGGAAAAATACATATTAGTGCAGGCAGTCGCTAGAATTCTTCTTGAGGTGGCGGCTGAATTCGACCCGGCTATGAAGCTATTGTCGAAAATCCTGCCACCCTCAGCACTCAAACCCTAGGACCTCCCGGTTAGAGGCACTCCAGTGACATGACGTGAATCACTGAATTACACTCTTTTACTGAAGAGTCATCTGTTAGAGTGACCTTGCGTCCCCGATGGTATTGTCTAAGTTAACTGCGCCCTGAAGAAAGCCGAAACATCGGCCACACTGAATACGAAACCAAGAGACTCGGCCTCTAGCAACAGCCAAGACTTTCTTATCGATTACGAAGATGGATAGAAACTGAAATATAAGATATATCTAGAAACATTCTTTTTTTAAAGTTAATTCTGAAGCGGGTCCGCCTCATGATCTAGATATCTGAGAAAACTTTTGAATAGCTTGTTGATGCAAACTAGCTGTCTTCTTGTAGTCGGGTTGAGAACTGACTTTCAAAATAGATGAATTGAAAATATGTTTCTATCGTTTTTAAAACAATATAACGGTTGTAAAGACACGGGGAATATTGAAATGTTAAAAGAGCATAAAAAATGTGTGCATCGCATAGTATCTACGAGGTTCCTTGTGAAGGCCAGAACTAGTGTTTGTAGAAATTGCACTAAAATAACTAGTAACATATATTGTAATTATTACCAATTTATCAACATATGTTCAATATATGTAGCATTTTTCAGTTTTGAAACATTCTGTTGAATGTCGGTATTCCCTTTTGTGGTCAAGGAATGTGAAGAGACAGAATAAAAGAAAGACTTTTCAAGAGTAGTTATCAAATAAAAATAGTAAAACTGATAATGCGTCAAGTACGCCAAGAAATGCTGCGACGGAGATACTGTAAGCGCAAGTTGTAACAAACTTTTATGTAACCTCCACGAATTTGTATTGCAATTGCAACGCTTGTGTTAAATGTCAACATACACACGTTGAGAACCGGAATGTAGTAAATTTCCCCATTTCTGTACCTCAGAGTACACGTCCTTGGTGGTCATGGCCACTACACAAAGCGGTGTGTGAATATCGTCCCTCAGCCTGCCCGCGCTTTGGCCGTGCCCCGCCGCGCAGCTTGCCGTCTTTTTGCTCTTGCGCTTCCTTTCATGCGGCTGCCACCTCCCCTCTCCCCCCTCCGCGCCCCCTCACCCGCACCAGCTCCCCCCATCCCGCCTGGAGCCGCTGCCGCCGCCGCCTCCCGGATACCTGAGTCGTCCAGCCTCTCATTAACATATCAAAAGACAAGCCCATGATTAAAAAGCCAGGCGGCGACGCGCAGACCACCCGCCCGTCCTAAGGACGACGACAGGGGCGGAGAAGCGCGGAGACGGAGATACAGGTCAGGCGCAAGGTCTAACAAACATCTATGTTACCTCCACCAACGCGCGTGTAAACTTTGGGTATCGAGAATTGTTGAAATCAAGAATGCAATGCCCTTTAGATGGCTATATAAGGATTGTTCGATTGAAAGAAACATTCTTGAGTTCTGAGCCCAAATACAGTACAAGAGATTCATTCGGAAGGTAGTGAATGAGAGGTAATATTAGTCCTGGTACTATATGAAAATAATGGTCTCGGTTGTTAGACAATAAGGAGAGATAATATTAAGAAGCGAGCAATCGGGAGTCGTTGAGGCGGACTCCCCGGCTTGAAGACGGCGGCGTCCAGTGCAGGGCTGTGGAGAGATGTAATGGGAGCGCGTCAAGGGGGGAGGGCAGCGGGGTTGGAGCTGTTGGAGAGCGGCGCTGGCGCGGACGAGAGCGAGATGCGGCGGGCGGGGCGGGCGCGGCGGGCGCGGCGGGCGCGGCGGGGACAAAGGCTGAGGCCACCGAGCGGCCGCATCGTCGTCGCGTCGAGGGCGGCCGAGAGAGAAGACTCCTTCCCCTCCCTCTCCCGACTCTGTCCGTCCCAACTCTCCCCTCCTCAACCACCCCTCCACACCCTCCCATCTCCTTCCCTCCCCCTTTCTTCCCCATCTCGTCCCCTTCCCCTCTCCTGCCCCCATCTCACGCGCCCCTTGCCCCCTCCTTTCTTATCCTCTTTTCTCACGCCCACTCAACCCTGACGCTGTAACCCATCGCTGTCCACTCATTCCTAGGACCTCTCCCTACCCACCCATCCCTGCTAACCCCAGTTACCTGTCTTCCTAGCTTCTTCCTTACCCTCTCCTCATTTCCATCTTTTCTCGTCCTCGTACCTCTCCACTTCTCCCCATCGCTAACCTCACTCCTTTCCGTTTCTTTCCCTCACTTGTCCTACCTTGTTCCCTACTCTCTCCTCTCCAGTCTAACTCCCTCTATCCGACTCGCTTTTTTTCATTTTCCAGCTCCCCGCCGCCATTCCCACTCCTGCCCTGCTCACCCTTTCTCCTCCCATCCTCACCCCACGTCTGTGATGCCCTTCCCGTTCTCTCCCCACTTTAGCGCTGCACCTCTCATTTTCTCCCCTCGCCTTCTCCCCAGATTCACTTTCCTCCTCACCCCTTCTGACGCGCCCTAGATGGACGCTCGACCCACTGGGACCACCTCCGTCGTCGCCGACGCCACAATCCCCTCATCCTCTGTCGCCGCCGCCGCGGCCGCCGTTGTCGTCCGGCGACCAGAAGCGGTCACCGCTTCGGTTCCAGTTAGCGTTTATCCTCTCGTGCTCTTCTTTCGCTCGGCATGCTTTGAATCGAGTGGCGGCTTCTGTAGAAGCGCTCAAGAAAAGGGAGCATTGTGAGCTGCCGGCGGCCGCGGCGGCGACCGGAGTTGGGGGTGTGGAAAAGGCTTTGAATGGAGGCGCCGTCTGCGGCCCGGATCGATGTATGCGTCGCCTCAACGCACGTCATTGTTCGGCTCCTTGGCCGCGGCCGCTGACCCCGGTCGCGGCCTCTCCGCGAATGCATTACCCCGCGAAGAAAGGGCGCGCGCTGGCGCTTGTCGAGCTGGTTGAATTGTTGTGTTCTTAATGTTGGTGCCAGAAGTTGGAGCGGCGGTGATTCCGCGTCTGCGGAGCATGTAGGTCGAATGAAAACCGGAGGAGGTGGCTCAGGGCATCATCTAATGTCAATGCAACGTCTCAAACCGGGGGATTCTAGGTTCGAGTCCGATGGTAGTAGCATTTTCCACACTTGCTAGATAGCTAGGTCGAATTCAGTCGCTGTCTGGAGGAGAATTTTAGCGGCCGGCTGCTCCGATCGGTAGTTTTCCGCGGTTTCACCGATCAACACCAGGCGAATGCCGGTGCAGTACCCTAACAAACGGGCTACGGTCCGCGCGCGATCTTTCCTTCCTCTGCCTTGACCTATCCTCATCCCTTACTTACATACTTACACTAACATGCACTATACTACCAAATATGCCGGGTCACCGGTCGGGAGCTTGGAGCTTGTCCCGGCTGGGAAGGTGCCCCCGCTTTCTGGCGTTAGGTTTCCCCCGGATCTTGCCATCCAGCTGAAAAAGATCAGCGCCATCTCCCAAGGGAAAACATGCACTATACTCATGGAACTAATGATCTAAGCAGTTGACGCGCCCGGAATCACTAACAGTCAACTGAGACGTTCAGTTGTTGAAGCGGCAGTGATTCTGCGTCTCCGGAGCATGTAGTCGAAAGAAACTGATCTACTAGTATTACTACTACTACTATTATACCGCATTTCCATCCAGGAAGTATTTTTAATACCAATTCGACCAGAAATGAAAGTTGAAACTGACGTTTGTGCTTAATTTAATGGTAATTTCAATTACCACAAGTTAAGAGAAACTAATTTCCAAATACAAATAAAATTTCCAATCAATTGACTATTACGAATTAACATACGATCATGAAGCGATTTCTAAGCTTTCCATATGTCTTGAAATGTTTGCGTGTTCTTCAGTCTCACGAAAAATGTGGCTTGTGCCAACGAACTCATTGAAGTGGGCAATGACTCTTGTTAGCGAGACATTGCCCCCTTTAATGAGTCATTCATTAAATGCGGTATTCAAACTCCATCAATTTAAATTTTTCAGAAAACTCTGCAACGCTAGCAGATAATGATGCTAATTGAAAAAAATCGTCAGAGTTTTGCACAAAATTACGGTGATTTCCGTCTGTAGAGACCAAATGTGGCTAAGGCAAACTGTCATGAGATCTTCTATTCTAAGGAAGCTCAAACGAACAAACCTGCACGTTTATTGCAAACAATCATTGCGTTATCTTCTGACGACCTCGATCTTGTGCACATCTAATATGCAGAGGGCGCAGTGCAGTAGATTTAATCTAGGAAACGTGCATGTTCACCACTAGTTTACAATATTATATTATGATTACCTTCTTAACCGGCGTAGCTCAAGAATTTACTATAAGAAATACAATTAGTGGATTGAACGAATTTTTGGATAAATATCTCAGTCGCCAAGCGATGAGGGACCGCGACCAACTCTAGTTAAGTTCCTCTCAGTTCCGAGTTATGACAGTGTGTGCCAGCAAAAGCTTCTCGCAGGCACACCACACACATCGGGAACAGAATCTGGATGACATGTAAATTATATAAAAAACAAGTACCGATAAACTTTAAAAAGTTTTAACTTTTGAACAAACAAATCATGCCCTTTTATCTGATTTTAGTAAAATTGTCAAGCTTTCAAATACAAAATTCAAAAACAGGTTTATCGAATTTTAGTGAAAACAATTGTTTAAATCAATTGAAGTTTTTTACAGAAAAACTCGTTTTGTGGGTCCCCGATATCCAAACAATTGATCATTCTTGTTCTAATACGCAGTAAATAACTTCCTTTAACATGTCCGCGTAATCAGAATCCACGTTTTGTGGGTCCTCGACATCGAAAAAATAGTTTACGGCAAAACATCCGCCCTTGTGCTCGTCTGTCCGTATATCAATCCATAGCGGCTAATATCAAGGATTAAATGGGTATTTAGAACTTAGAATTTTCACGAAAATTGACATTCCCTGATTGATCTAGATTCCTTGAATTGGAAACTGTTTTTTTTATTTTGAGAGGTATTTTAAATGATGCCTCACCATTTCAAAATTTTAACAAAAATTGCTCCAGATTTCATCTTTAAATATATTCATAGATAGAGCAAAGTTTACTTATAAAAATAGTACACGTTTGATTTTCGTTAAATTACCCGAATTTTCGAAAATTGCGAAAGTTAAAACTGTTTTGAACCACCTCCAACGCCTATGTTTTTGAAGATAAAATTGTTTTTCTCAATGTAATATTTTCCTCAAAATGCCGGAGCAGACCATGCGCGATCTTTTCCTCCTCTTCCCTGTCCTATCCTATCCCCTAGCCCCACACACTCAAACACATTCAATACACTAACATACATGTTAGGAGTCCATTCGCGATCTTACAGCTTGTCCTGGCTGCAGCGGTGTTTCGCTGGGATATTTGGAATGGGAAATTTTCCGCAAGCCATCGTCGGTGCCGGATCTCGACATCGAATGGGTAAAAAAAACGCCCCCTTTGGGGTAAAGTATTCACTACACTAACGGTACTAATGATCATAGAAGTTGTCGTGCCCGTAAATATCAATTAATTAGTCAATTATTTATTTAATCTATTGACAGAGACGTATCCAAAGAGCACCCGGAAGAGGCACACCTGATCCCAAAGCCAAACATGTTTTGCAAATTCACTAAATTTATTTTCAACAAATCTCGCCGCTTCCGAAGTAGTATTGCCCTTATGGATATACATTTTTTTATTTAAATCTAATCATTTTAAACAATATTACTTGAAAAATATTTAAGGGGTAAGAGGGGCAATTGCCTCAACCTGAAAAACTTTCTGAATCCGTAAATAAGCGTTTTACCTATTTTATTATATCATTTCTCCGTTCTAGCTCTTGTATTAGCCGGGCAACCTTTCTCCTTCCCTGACCTTGAAGGCAAACGTTCTCAGCGTTCACTGAGGTCAACATTACAAACACATCTTCATTGGCGCGAAATAAAAACTATTTTCTGTTGAAGTCGATAACTCCTATTCGTGTTTATCCCCACAAAATCTAAAGAAATTGCAGAATCAGTTACAGATCCATCACAGGCGATATCTAGAACTCCTGATACAGTTATATCGCAAATTATTGAAAGCGTTGCGGATGCATTACTGATATTCGAGAGATTGGTAATGCTTCGTAAAATCTAGTGGCCGATTTCGTAACTAATACCCCCACTCTGAATTTTTCTAAGCCATCGGTAAAGAAAAATTGCGCGGATATTACTACCTATCTTGCATTTACGTACCTTGCACCATCTTGTGCAAGCTCTTGCTCTTTGAAAGAGGCATACCTCTGCGGGGTCAGGTGCTACCGCCCGAGCGCCGACGCGATGCCTCTGCCAACTTGGTTGTCGCCGCCGCCGTTGCTTGCTGTCGGCGCCAGTCGCATTCCCGTGCGCTTATCGCAGCAGCGGCCTGCGTCCGCTGCCAACCGGTGGCCAAGGACGAGGAGGCGGCGGCCTCTCCCTGTGGAGCTGTATATATTGGGGTGGAGGCGAAAAACGTATTTCTGTGGAAGAAGGGGGCGAGCCATTTCATTTCTGATCCACATAAATATTTTTGAAATACTATTTATAGGTTATTATGTAATAAAAAAGTAAGAGTATCCTCATAATGGAAATAACGTTTTGCGTGCAATGAACTCTATATGTGGTAAATATTTTATATAATTTGACTAGAATGTTAGCTCGGTATATGATCCCGTGCCAACTCCATCCTTGAATCTCTCACTGTGCGTCAATAGTCGTCGTTAGTATCCTCGTGTGACATTATTGTATATATTCTGTACACGGTGCCTAGATGTAAATTTTGAAGTCGTTGGACGTTTCAAAGTGTCTATGTTATCTCTGGATACTATTTTATTTCTCTAGTATTTGCAGTTGCTATATATTCTGGGAGTACTTCTGATTCCACGGAGTGTATTCCTTGCGAGGTGTGCCGTAGTTCAGGCGCCAAACTTTATCTTCGTCTAGCTTATAATATGAAAAACAACTACTGATGCTAGAAACGTGAAATTGGGAATAGTCTGTTAAGACGTATCCAGTAAGAAAAGGATTTTCCAAAATTCATCCTCCGAAGGAAAACGTGTTTTTGTACAAAACAAGTAGTGTTGTTTCTCTCTTCTACACTATAATATATGGAGTGTATAGCAAACCCTATATATTGCATACCCGGCAAAACATCTATATCGAGATTTTGACGGAAGAATAGGTTTTTGGGTCCCTTGATACAGAAAAAGTTTTTGTTCTTTTATCAGAATTTCATTTTGTCTGTTGAACAACACTAGCATCTAAACAGTATAAGCAAGTTTCTTTAAACTTGTATTATCCTAAAGGATAATATAGGATTAAAAAATTGATCTGGCCTCTGTCGAGGCTCTGCTTGTTTGGAGAGATATGTTGGGGGAATGGAGCCCGTGGAATATTTTCATTATTTTCTGAAAAATTACTTAACGGGTGGTGTTAAACCATTCCCAGCCATGTTACATTTAGAAACTTTAAGTACATTTTTCTCATAAAATATTAGCATTACAACAAACAAATTTTGTATGCATGAATTCAGAAGTATTTTACATTTATTGAATTATTTTCAAGTAGATCTTTAAAAAATTCAATATTTTTCAGAGTTTTGTAAGATATTATGAAACTAATATCTTTAAACTTACATAGTTTAAAATAATTTAGTGTGTAGATTATTATTTTCCTTGTATCTTTTAATAAGTTATCTGCTTCCTATGTGTTTTTTCTGTTATCTGTTTTTTTCACACGCAGAGTGTCAATTTCCAGCAGCAATTGTAGAGTATTCTTTCTCGGGGCTATGCCCAAATGTTGTAGAACTTTAACTCTGCTAATATTTCCCTAATTTAAAGTTAAATCTGCATCATATATACCCAAGGACAATGTATCAATCCCAACAAATAACGTTTTGGTAACCCTATCCAAATGTTGTTGATACTCTTATTTGGATTTTGAGTCTTATCATGTAAACATTTGCACCTCATTGTCAACTAAAATAACTAATAACAACCACATCGCAAAAACATAGCGACTACAGAGCTGCCAGTTTACATATAACCTGAAAAGAAAAAGTCGATCTCAGACAGAAAGGAAAATTGAAAAATTTCGGAACTGAAGAAATATGACAGTAGATGTGGGCGTGGCACCAATACACCCAGACCTTTAAATGAACTTTTAAACCGTTTGAAAGTATTTCAGTGCCATAATCTCTCTGATCCAAACAAAATAGACATACATATTCAAAAAATATTAAAATCCGTAAATATGATTTTTGAAACCACTCTTTGTGTTTTTGTTTTTTTGGTCGTGCGTTTTTGCTTGTCAGTGCTCAGGAAAAAAGGTACGGAATCGAATTTCATTAAATTGTCTCAAATTATGAATATTCCAACAGTTTGTCTCTTTCGTGATTCTTCATTATTGACGCTACGGATTTCTTTGTTAATACAATCTTTTCTCCACTAATAAATGTTTAAGTTATGGCACGTACACATTTTCAAAATGTCAGTAGGTTTTGCGTAATTGTGAGACAAATTGGACAATTTTTCAAAAATATGAAATAGATATTCTCAAAAATTGTTCAAATTCCTTTTTTAAACTTTTTTACACAAAAAGCACAATATACTAAATTGAATAGCATAAATGCCATTTTCATGAATACTTGTGAATTTTCAGAAATGAGATGCGTATTGGCATTTTTCGAATCTCCCGCGCAGCGTGTGGTGACGTTTTTCAAGAGACGGTTGAAGTTGATTCTCGCGGAACAGAAGACTGAGAGCAGTTTGGTGCTCAGTGCGGCCCGCTATCAGCGAAAGATATCACTCCGCGCTTGTAACGGTTCCTCCCCCAGTGTCGGCGCAGACATCAGTGTATTGTGTTCGTCTGCGTGGTGAAGTTCTTTCACCAATACAGTGGTTATTGATTGTGTTCAGTGTTCGTTAAGTGTTAATTCGCTCTAAAACTATTTGCGCCAGGAGTCCTACATACCCTGGTCTCGACCGGAGCATTTGAGAATCGTTGTCTGTGGTGCACGGCAACGCTGGGATCTTTGAATTGTCGATCGCCGGTCAGTTCTTTCCTTACTCCCACTCCCTCGCAACAAGTGGAAAGAGAATCGAGTCAACGAAACCCGGAATCCGAAGATACGCACTCGTTAGATGAAACTCAAGTGGCCTCGCCTTTTACTACTGATTAAAGGTACCGTACCCCAAATGGCGCGCCCGCCAGTGGTTCGTGCAAATGACTAGCTGACCTTAGTGACGACGTTAACATAAAAAATTCAACAAAGACCAAAATACTCACCTCCATTTTCCCAAATAATAACGAAAATAAGGGTGAAATATATGACAACAGTTATGAAGTTCTGTCAAACAGATGATAATACATCTGTATCCCCAGTGTCTACATCACCAATTTTTATTCATAATATCGATCGTTGCAAAATATTAATTAAGAAGCTAAAAATAAAAACAGGTTATTAGAATTTTACCGCCAAAATGAACAAAACTATAAAAAAAACCTTTCGTATTAAGGATTTTAGAAGTTTAATAAATGTTTGTAAAACAAACCGTCTAGATTTTGACAAGATCTAACCACAAAGTCCTAAAAAGTAGTAATCGGAGGTTTACTCATAGATTATAATGAGGTCGATATTAAAACTAATTAAAACAAAACATCGTTTAAGGCCCTTATGGCAAAATACAGGAGCAGAGGCTAGATATCAGAACATGAAGAGCTAATATAATAAATTTGGTAGACCCATAAAAAGCTTCTCCGGCAACACATATACATCAAATTTCAACATTTTTTGCAAAATATACCCCCAGGCACCATATCTCAATGGAAAGCTATAAAACTTATATTACAAACGAAAAAAGTTAAATCCTCCCACTTAAAAACAATACCCCTGCGGAATCTGATCAAGAAAAGGCAAACGTTCTTGTTAAACATTTTTCAGATACATTTAAACCTCATTCAAGTGTTCACAGCAACTTCACGAATTTCATTGAGCATGAAATTACAAAGCCCATTCTGACAGCTGCAAAGCCCATCAAATTCATTTCACATCAAGAGATTGATCTCGAAATAAAAAATCTACGACCAACCTACTCAACCGAGAATGTTTTTTATAACCTAACAAGGTTCTAAAATAGTATCCACAAAATGGTTAGTATTTATTTAGCAGCCTTTTTAACGGAGTTTTAAGGTGTTTGCTTTCCAAAATCATGGACTCATTTTGGTTTTTGAAAAAATTAATGTTAAAACGGTTAATTAAATACATATCACCAGTTAACGGAATTCCAGTTACTCAATTTGGATTCCATAAAAACATTCAACTGTTCAACAGAATCTTGTCGAATTTATTGTAGATTCATTTGAAAACAAAAGATGCGCCATTGGATTATTTGTAGACATTACTAAAGCCTGTGACTGCGTATGGCATTCAGATCTAATTTACAAATTCAGAGCTCTAGGGATGTTGATATACCTACAAAACTTAATTATAAATTTCTTAGTACAGATAAGTTTCTTTTCGTACAGAACCTTTTCAGTACCATTCAACAGAGCGGAATCTTCTCCGTTAAATATTACTCCAGAGGCTCAGGGGTTGTCGCTCTCTCCTCTTCTATTCTCTATCTTTATTCATAGATTGGTTGGATGAAATGAAATTCAACTCATCCAAATCCAGATACTTTTTTTCACTCAGAAAAATACCCAATCTCCCTTCATTAAATGTTAAAGATGGAACAATCCCATGGGTTGTTCTAAAATCACCCATCATATATTTACGCGTCTCCACATACATTAAATTGGAAAGAACATACCAATAAAATATCGCTAACAGAAAAAGAGTAAACTTTCAAAATTAAATCCACTGTTAAATCAAAAATCTTTGCTACAAATAAATATGTAACCCTCAATTTATAAATCTATTACGAAGCCTTCCATGTTGATCGCCTTCCCCAACTGGAGTGGTGCTGCCAAATCCAGAATTAAAAAACTCCAAACCATACAAAATAAAACTCCTGGGAGTATTTTAAAACCACCTTTGGATATCTTCGATGGTCAAATTTACACAAAAAACTAAATATTCCATACTTGCAATACTTCATTAAGAAAACAGTAGCAATAGCATTGTATAACAAAATATCATTCTAATCTATATGCAACGCGCGCGCGAAGACCAATTATTTATTACGCCATTCTGTTTCATTGCAAAGTCCTGTTCTTTTGAAATATTATTCTTCATACATCGTGAATAAAAACTTAACTACCCAATTGATTTCATGATGTATTGAACTTTATGAATTAGTACGCCGGTCCAATCAGTTAAGGCTTCGCCTCACAACCACTTCTGAAATTGTCTTCATGAAATCTGTGAAATAGCTCGCCTTCTCCGCCCCCTCTTTTCCTACAAATCTTACTACAATAGCCCATTTAACGCTCGTATTATATCTCACCGTACTCTTCGGTGCCACACCTCCTCCATTTGATACCGGCTATAAAACGGTACATCTTGTTTACTGAATATCGGTATTTGTTTGTGACCGTAGAGTGCTTGTCCTCTTTGCCGCTACATATCAGCAATCGCATTTGAGCCTGTTTCACTGGAACCCCGCTGTTAGGGCGCTGGAGTCAGACTCCTTTTTTTTTCTTCTTCTCGCAAGAGCATTTCGCAGAAGATATCGAGTAACAGCGTCCGGCCACCGGCTCGCAGCGGGCTACGGGCCGCGCCCTGCTTCGACAGCGCAGGTCGTGTTCGACACGGCCTGTTCCGGCCGGCCGGCCCCCATCAGTCGTGGAGGCGGAGGGGTCTCAAACGCCGTCCGTAGCGGCGAGGACGGGGGCGGAGGCGAGAAGAGCTAAGGACCGTTACGTGCCGTTGTCGCTTTTTCGCTTCCACGGCTCCCACGCGGCACGTGTGGGAGATGACGCTACATTTGAGGCATTTCCCGTAGATAAGGCTGGTGACGGGGACGTGGTGAGTGGGGCGGTGGTGAGTGGGGCGGTGGTGAGTGGGGGCGGTGGTGAGTGG
>BOPP01000062.1:5490217-5508417 GCA_017312745.1 Gryllus bimaculatus
TGGAGGCGACGAATGGAGTGGTCGGGTTGCTGGCGTGGCAGCCGAGAGGCGCTCACACCACGGGCGCGCCGGCGACGGGGGAGCTGCCGAGGCGACGTGCGGGACTCTGGGCGATGGAAGGCAGGCGATGCGCGACCTCTGGTGTCTTACCGAATATCATACCGGCTTTTCAATTAATAATTTTTTCTGCGGGACATTAGTGAATATCGTTACTTTATATTTCTATATTTTATATTTTTAAAACAGTTTTATTTTACTGTGTCTTGTATATCAATTTTAAAGTTGTATTTCTGTTTTTCTTGTCTTGGATTCCACAAATATTTTCTCTTTCAATCCTCTCTACACGTAATTTATTTTTTTTAATTTATCCTCTGTTTCAATATTTCTTCACATCCAAACCAACTTTATACACACACACACACACACACACACACACACACACACATATATATATTGTTGTTTTTGTTGTTGTTAAAGGTGTAATTATGTCGAACAAGGAAGAAAAGCTGTCATTTTGGTCCCTAGACGAGTATTAAAAGGTTGTACTTTAGCTGAAAGTCGTTTTTCTTTTCTCCAAAATCATGTTGAATCATATTGACGTAGCTATAATTTAGTGAAACAAAATATTTATTTTTTCTCTTGCCAAAGTCTCACCTCTCCAATCGTGCGTCTTGTCTTGATTTCCGCAAATATTATATCTAGAAAGCCCTCCGTATTTTATTGAATTTCGTAAATTGTATCCTCTTTGTTATTTCCTTACATCCACGTTCTCAAATGTTTATAAGATTTTCAAAGAAAACTCAATGAGACAAGTAGTGTAATCAGCTATTACGAAATTATGACACCCGACATGGATAGAACCTCCAGAGCTTATGAGAAAGCTGATACTGAATATGAACAAATCCTGATGATACAAACGTTTAACTGCACAAGTACAAGTTGAGATAAAAGTAATGTGGTGGAATAATGGCAGAACAACATTGGTGTAATTTCTGTTCACTCGACGACCGGAAATCTTCAGTTAGAAAAAATAAACTATGGTTTGGAGAAAAGAAGATGAAAACGTTCAACCTATGAAAATTGTTCTTTGAAATTGGAGAATGTGATGTTGCTACAATGGTGATGCTTACTGAAATTGCAAAACCGTGGAATATTTGAAGCTATCGGAAGGAGGAAGATGCATGTGACTATATTTTGCGACGGTTGCTACCCTACCCAAACACAACGCTCTGTCTGAATAATATTAGAATATTTTGTCATGATGACAAAGGTGGAAATTGACGCTAGAAACAAGTAAAGTATAAAGTTAATCGTGGTGAAGCAAGGACGGAGCGCCATCAGTGCTTGAGTAGGAATTGTACAAAAATCTTATGAGGGTCAGCACATTGATTTTAAGGAATTTGAGGATCTTGTAAAGGCTGTGAACGGAAAAATAAGAGTGTTTTTACAAAATTATTATTACTAGCATTAAACCAACCAGTGTGACGTGAAGCCAGGGTGCTTAGGGAAGCCAGAGTGCCAGGGAAGGCTTAGAAGCAGACAGGGGCACAGAGACAGGCGTGTGTGAGAAAGAGGCAACGAGGAAAAATCAGAAGCATAGAGGGGCAACGTGGCAGAGGTCGACCGATAAAGAAGCAACAAGGCATATTACCAGGATAATAAGCAACGGATATAACCAGAAGCCATGACCCAGTCAGTTGAATAGAGAAAAGGAGACAACGTGAAAATTCAAGGAGTAGGGGGTAGCAACGGGACTTATTAAGGCGGTTAGAGGGAAAGAGGTAGAGAGATGATGAAAGATGATGTAGAGATGGGCGGTGAGACGATGGGCGGTGAGACGATGGGCGGTGAGACGATGGGCGGTGAGAGATGCGCCCCGGGGAGACGATGGGGCCGGTGAGACGATGGCGCGTGCAGACGAATTGGGCCGGTGAGACGATGGGGCGGGGAGACGAGGGCGGTGAGACGATGGCGGTGAGACGGGATGGGCGGTGCAGACGATGGGCCGGTGAGACGGATGCGGCGGTGAGACAGAGGCGTGAGACGCATGGGCGGTGAGACGATGGGCGGTGAGACGATAGAAGAGGATCAAGAGAGAGAGAGAGAGAGGAGTCATGGCGTCTCGCTGCAGCCAACGCGGCGAGGCGGGGCGGGGCAGTGCGGGGCTAGCCGTGGCGGCGGCGGTGGCGGGCGCTGGCATGCGCGGCACGGCGCCAGAGGGTGGCCGAAGTGTCGCCGGCGCTGTCCGCTCGCCGCCGCCCGCCGCGCATGCCAAGCAGCTCCGCCCTTCCTCCTCCCGCCCCCTCCCCCTGACGCTCCGGCCCGCGACTCGCCCCGCGCTCTGTCACTCTCCACAGGTCGCGCTTGTTTTACGGCTGGCCGCGCAGCTTACGCTGCTAATCGAGAGGCACTTGTGGATATATTTTCGTGTTGTTGACGTGATAGGTTGGAAGAAGGCAATATTCCGCGAGCATTAGAGAGGCGCGTTTGCAAATGAGCACGATCACTTGAGCACAAATTCTTGAGCAAGTCGATATCTTATATTCATTCCTTCAGTTTTTTCAAAATAGTTACTTTCAGTCTTTTATTATTAAAAGAACATGGAGAGAGAGAGAGAGAGGGAGGGAGAGGGAGAGAGGGAGGATTAGACAGAAAGAAAGAGTGAGTTGCTCTCCTAATAATGCAAACTATAATGAAATTACATTACCAAGTGAAATATTATCCCGTTTGGCTCCATGCAATAGCTTTTACTTTCTCTTTTTGGTCGACAAGTTTCTTCTGGATTATCTGGTGTTTCCCGTCTCTCATTTTGCTCTCGCACGTTGCTATCCTTATATTTATCGTAATTTTTGTTTCTTGTTCAGATTATTAATAATAAGGAAGATCCTAGGGAATGATGTAAAGAATCGTAATTAATAAAGAAGTATGCATTGCTCATAAGAAAGGAATAGAGAGTCAATTTCAACGTTCGGAACTGACAAAATAAAATTATGACGGGCGTATCCTTTTCCTATGCATACAAGAATATCAAACACTTCGAGTAAAATAGCATTACATTTCGTTCAGAATATGAAAGAACATTAACTGTTTTCGAAGCATTATATTTATTATAATACGTGAAAGTTCGACATCTGCAACGGTAAAATAGAGCAGAATATTTCAGATGATAATCAAATGATAATCGCTATTTCAAATTTCTACAAGAACTCATGGCACTGCGTAAAAATTTATTCGTGAGATCCGAGAAATATGAATTTTTTATTTGGTCTCTTAGGATATTAACTTTGAAACAATGAACTCGATTACTTTCAAAATGCAACAATTATCAAATAATAGGACACAGCTTCTGCATGGGTGTAGCATACTAAAGGTTTAAAACAATGTATTTATTTATTGAAAAGTAATTACAATTGACGCTAACGTAATTGCCAATTTTGTAAATCAATGAAAGTACAGTAATTATATGTTAAATGCAATACATTGCCTCATAAAATTATCATATATGAAATTACAGTAATATGAAGGCATTGTGTTCTATCACAAAGTAAAAATTGATAAGTATGTTATGAGAGTTAATTTTTTAAAATTCGAACATAAAGTAATAATTGTATGTCTGTTACATTGATGTATTATCTTAAAAATTGATCATATCCGATAATTCCATTTTATTTTTCACAAGGTTTTGATCTCATGTTTGGGCTTCATGTGGATGTTGGATCTTCTCTTCACTCTACTTTTTTGTTCTATTATATGTTTTTTTATAAGAACCTGATTAAACGTCAAGTTAGACCACTTTCCACCTGATTAGACTTTGTTAGGACTGATAAAAAATTGTAAAAAATAAATGTAACTGTTGAATATTATCAATTATTAAAACATTCCAGGATAAAACGTTATATCAGGAGTTCCCAACGTGGTCGGTATAGTCCCCCTGGGGGGTCGATGAAATTATTAAGGAGGTCAATGATGATTAACAGGTCGATTGGGGGTCAATAGGTGAATAGCGTCTGATCAGGACTTTCAGGATCCCATTGATTATAGATAAAATATTAAGTAACTTTATTTTTTGGTATAAACCAACAAAACATATTGTAATGAACATACATATTCATAAACATATAATAAACATAAACTTTCGCACCTCTTTTTTCGTTTCCATTGTGCATCCTTAGTAATTAAATTTTTTTGAAAATTCAAAAAACTATAACTATGCATTCAGAACGATATCCTATCATGCAATAAACTTCTCTCTGAGATATGGAATGGAGAAATATAATGGCCAGTTCTTAAAAAAGTCAACATATTGTAACCATTGAATTTCAATGAGGAAAGAAAGTCAGCTACTCAAAGGCGGAGGCGTCTTTGATGACTGAAAAATCGATATACTTATTTATTATTTATTATAGGGGTACGAAGTATTAGAGTATCTAGATATTTATTATTGGGGAACAGAATTATCATTAAGGCATTTATGTGCAGTTCTGAGTCACGATTAGAGATACCGTATTATAGAGAAAACTTATGGGGGTCGATGAGACAAATATTTCGTTTAAAAGAGGTGGATAAAAGAAAAAGTTTGGTAATCCATGTGTTATATCTACCAACTTCAGGGTATCAGGTCATTAACTGATCACTGCCGTGCCCAAGATCGAGAATTGTAGAGTTAGAGTCCCAATGGCGGGAGTATTTTCGACAATAGGTATATAGATAGTTAAATTGAATTTAGCTGCAGGCTGGAGGTGGAGAATCCTAACGACCGGCTGCTCTGATCGATAATGTTCCGTTGAAACTCCGATCATCACCAGACGAATGCCGGAGTAGTACGCTAACAAACGGGACACGGACTCTTTCCTTCCCCTTCTTCACCCTATCATCACCCTTATACACACACACACACACACACACACACACACATGCACCACGCTATTGCACATGACTGGAGACTAGAGATTGGCTTGGAACTGCGCCCCGCAAATTGGGACTTGTCCTGGCTGAGGAAAACCCCGCTATCCGTCAGGTAGGTCGTCGCCGGATCTCGCCATCCAGCGGGGGGAGGTCACCGCCACATCCCGTGACACAAAACATGCACTACACTTCTGGAACTAATGTCCTTAATCAGTTGATGCCCCCGGAATCACTAAACAATCAGTAATTATTATTCCTTTGTCATATCTCTTAACGAAGTGGTTTTTAACACAATTATTTTTGTAGTGCCACATCCTGCGACACAAAACATGCACTACACTTCCGGAACTAATGTCCTTAATCAGTTGATGCCCCCGGAATCACTAAACAATCAGTAATTATTAATTCTTTGTCATTTTTTTAATGAAGTTTTTTTAACACAATTATTTTTGTAGTGCCACATCCTGCGACACAAAACATGCACTACACTTCCAGGACTAATGTCCTTAACCAGTTGATGCCCCCGTAATCACTAAACAATCAGTAATTATTAATCCTTTGTCATATCTCTTATACGAAGCTGGATTTTTAACACAATTTATTTTTGTAGTGCTACATCCATGCGACACAAAACCAGCACGTACACTTCCGGGACTAATGTCCTTAACCAGTTGATGCCCCCGGAGTCACTAAACAATCAGTAATTATTATTCCTTTGTCATATCTCTTAACGAAGTGGTTTTTAACACGATTATTTTTGTAGCGTTCTGGCCACTCCCGCCGCTCCCGGTGCGCGTGCCCGCGGAGGGCAGAAGCGCTCGGGCGCTGCGAGGCGTCTTCCATTAGCCATTTCCCCCGAGTGCGGAGCGGAGCTGGGCCGGGGCCGGGGCTGAGGCCGCGGAGACCTGGTCGGGAGCAGGCGCGTCCTCCGGGAGCTGCAAAGTGAATCGAACCCAGGGCGCCCGGCCGACGCAGGGGCGCGGCGATGGAAACGAGGCTGGCGAGGAGCGGAACGTGGGGGATGGCCTGGGAGGACGGAGGCGGCTAGGAGCGTTCAAGGATGAACAGAATTGATTCGATCCTGAAGAGATCAATTGTGGTTGTTTGGATATGTTTGTTTTAATTCGTTTTTGTTTTAACCTTTTGAAATTTATTCACATCGTTTATGTTCATTAATAATACATAATAATAATTATTATTAAATAACTAAAATTTTGAGAACTGTGAGAGCAGCAAATGTTAGGGGTTACGGTCCCAAAATAGGTCGCCAAATGGGCTCGTGAGTGTATCTTTTGTGATCTTCACTATCTAGTCTTTTGGGACATATCGTGGATGATTATTTATGGATGGGCGATATTGTGATGTTATATGGTATGACAAGCAACATATCGAAAAATGTTAACTTCAAGACATAATATATTGCGATTTGTATTGGAGGAGCTGGTCAAAATTTAACATTTTCCGATGTGATTATATATTATCCTTTTTTTAAGATGAAAGTATTCTTTGTCTCGGCGTACGTTGATTTTATCGTCTGATTATTTGGTGTGTATGTGGGTGTTTTCTGTTGATTTTTTCAACTCCTGTGCCCGTTAGGTCCACCTCCTGATTGATCTTCCGACATAAGTGGCAGTGCAGTGCATGTAGGCGCGGGAAGGGGTGGTCGGGGAGAGGAGAGGACAAGATGAAGGAAAGAAAGACCTCTCGCCGTCCGTGTGTTGTTTGTTTGCCAATTGTCCGCGGTCCGATTGTTAAGATACAGCTCCGGCATTCGGCTGGTAGTGAACAGAGAAATGCCGGTGCATAATAGAGCATCCGGCCACTAGAATTCTCCACCAGACCGCGACTGAAATCGACATATCTAGTGTAGCGTCGCGATGAAATAAGACGACAAGATATCATAACATATGTACATTTATTTATAAGTTATGTACAAGGATAGCATGGGTTCAAGTACAGAGTACTTTAGGCACCATTTGTCTGGCGCGAATTTACCTGTTGTCGCAAGAACGCGCGAACTCCGCGGCATACAGCGACTGTCATCGTCATGAATCACTGAAACGCAGCGCGTTGCAGCTCTCGCTGCCCCCCGTGGCTACTCACGTGATGCCACCATATGCTGGTCATAGAACCACCCACGTCGAAGGGTACAAAGGCTGTCCTTCCACCTTCAAGAGACAATCTAGAACCTTTGTAAAGGTTGGCTTTTCTAACCAGAAACAAGGACCTTCCCCTCCCCTGCTGTTAGTTCTTGCTTTAGTGGACATACTGATCTGTTTCCGGTCGAAGCAAGACGTCTCTCATTGAAAGGGTGAGAGCTAAGTAGTGTCTGTTACGTTACACTAGCCAGTGTCGAAAATCCACCAACGACGGGATACAGTCACTTAGTCCTCGCAGTCAGAGGCGCTGTAATGGCAACAGTTCTTGCCCTGAGCCATTTCAACTGGCGTTGGGCGCATTTAGAAAGTTAAAACAGATTAACAATTCATCTTAAAAGTAAATTTAAATATATTGTTCTGTTCGAATATTTTCAGCTGTTGCTCTACATATGAATGATGATGGAGCTACCGGGTGAGATGGCAAAGGACGTCAAGTGATATCACTGTATTTACTCTGATCGGGAGGTCCTAGGTTCCAGCCCCGAAGGCGGCAGGAGTTTCGAATCTAGCTAGATGGCTCAGTCAAGTTCAGTCACAGTCTGGAGGAGAATTTTAGAGGCAAGCGGTTCTAATCGGTTGTTTTACGTGGTGTTTTCGATCAACACCTGACGAATGCCGGAGTAGTATCCTAAGAAACGGGTCATGGAACGCGCGTAATATTTCTTTCCTCTTCCTTGCCGTCGCCGCACCCTTTAGTTACACACACGTACCTGCACTGCACTACCACAAATTCCGGGAGACCGGTCGGGAGCTTAGAGCTCGTCCAGGCTGAGGAGGTGACACGCTGCTGGGAGGCACCTGGGTGGAAAAAACCCTCTAGCCTACTGAAATGTCGGCGCCGGGTCTCATCAACTAGCGGGAGAAGATCACCGACACTTCCCGAAGAAAAACATGGACTAAACTTATGGGAAACTGATCTAATTAGTTGCCGCGCCCGGAATCACAAATTAATCAATTAATTAATGGAACAAAGGCGGAATGTGAGGCGGAATTATCCTATGAATATCCCAATTGTCTACCCCAATTCCTCTACCTCCTACATGTACGTTGACCGGGATTTGAACCTGTGGAGTCCGGAGGTGAAAGCTGAGCGGTCCGTAGGCGGGTCGCCCTTGGATCGTGGGCGTAGCGAGAACGGCTTGGCATCGCCGCCGTCGTCGGCAGCCAATGAGGCGGCGCGGCGCCGCGTCGCGGGGGCGGCGGGCCCCGCGCCGGTGGCCTCGTCGGCAGGCGGAGCACGCGCCGTCGGGGGCGGAGGGGTTGGCGGCGGCGGCGGCGGATATATATTTCTGGCGGGGAGCGGATTACTTATTAAGGGATTACGGGTGACGGCGCGGCGGAGGGAAGAGGACTCGGCTTGGGGGGGGGGACGCATTAATATGCCGGGGCACGGGTGACACCCCTCCCCCGCCTCGGAGCCACGCCACCTCGCCCTGCGGTCGTCACCTTTGCGCCCTGGTCTCGCCCCCCCCTCCCCGCCCCACCGCTCCGCGCCACCGCCTCTGAGCCCTTTGACCGCGCCCACCCGACGCCTCGCCACGGACGCGCCTGCCGGAGACTGATTTGAGGTCGCAAGCCAGAGGGCAATGTAAATTCGTTCCGCCGCGATCCGTAAAGAATTCAGATCCAAATTACTTCAGTTACCTCCGTAAAGGGGATGATGAATCCGTATTCATTATCAGTGAAAACGAGAAGAATGTTAAGTTTTAATAATTTCGATTTTTCGAATGATTTTGAATGATTTCGAATGTTAAGTTTCTATGACTTAACGAAATTCGAATTGTCGCATGCGTTGCCTTCGAATGTGTGAATTATTAAAGGTGTAATTATCATAGGTGTATAATGATCAGAGATAAATTTGAATAAGAAAATGTTTCAGATAGAATACACAGTGAATGATGAGGCAAAATTGCCAAAACAATACACCAAAAACAACAATGCCTTATGCATTTGAACTCATGCCCTTTCCCTTTACCGAAGCTGGAATTTGTAATCATTCCAATTTAATATTCGTAATTTAAATCGATAACATGTTATATAAATATAATTTAAATGGGTCCAATGTGACTGAATAAAACAATTTAGGAAGTTGGTACGTCTAAGAAGTAAGAACCAAAAATCTGAGAAACAAAAATCTTTTTGTAATTCTCTTGGGATATAGTTTTTTTCCTTCTGCAAATGGATTGTTGCTACAGTTTTACTTATTTATGATTCTTATTCATTATGTATTATGTATGCTATTGTAAATATTGATAAACTGTAATAAACGAGTTGCAGTTGAACATTGGGGCATATCACGTTTTATGTCTTCTCGAAGTAAGTTATCTAATGCAATAGGATTCTTCCGAGAGAAAATGTTGAATTAACATACTATTGTAAGTACATTAAGTGAATAGAGCGGACAGGCAGAGAGAAAGGAACAATAAGAACGAAAAATACGCCTAGATATAACAATCGCTTAGAATGTGCTACCTGTACCTGTTTGGGATCGATATCCCAATACAAAATCGACTGAAAGTAAAACAGATTGCAACGTGTTGTAGACAAACTCCTATATACAAAATTGGTAATCTTAAAAATACCAATCGTTTGGAAAATATCGACTGAAAATAATGTTAATAAATTTCAATTTAAAAATGCACAAGTTAAATTGTAGTCCTGACTATGTGTCTCGCAATACCGCTTAGAATGTGCTATCAGAACTTAAGAACTGAATAAAGCGTAAGATGGTTGTAAAACAAGTCTCAAAGCAAATTTAAATAAAAAATGCGGAAGGGAAGTTGCCCTGTCCACTTGCCGCACTTTAATTTATTTGTATTACAAATTTACAGATACATTATCACCTAGAAATTCCATCCGATTATAATGTGATATCTGTATTTAAGAGAAGGTCTCAGTAAAAAATGAAATGTTTAAAAACTAGGCCTTTAAACTTTGTAGAAGTAGCAAATTTTATTAAAAAGTTCAAGACAAAAGTAATCCCGCCTACGTGCCGTGCGTCAAAAACAACAGTAGACAGTCCCAGGAATAGAAAGCTGACACCCCTTGAAAAAGCGACATTAGGAGATCAATACAAAAATACCTGAGGTCAGCTGTAGTTCTGATCATTGTCGCGCCATTATGCCATTTCAGGTACACAAGAGCTGACATAACTAGAATCACAAAACTGTTCAGAATGTGTTATTTAATTTAACTTATTTATTTATATGGGAGCATTTCCTTTAGAATACAACACATACTAAGTATAAAAAGTTAAATACAAAGTTCACATACAGAGATATACGCAATCTCAAAATGCAACGTCTAAAGCATTAAATAAGGTTCAAATAAAAAAATGCAGAACAAAAATTGTTAGACACAAATCAATGAAATGCACAATATCAATATACAATTAAATATCTTTTATATGAATTACTTACAACGAAATCTTAGTATATTCTACTTAAAGTTAGTATAATCAAAATATCCATAAATATTACATCCAAGAACATATGAGATTAGATATAAAAGTTAGATCTTTGATTTAATTGCACTTTAAATTTTGTTATTGATATTTTATTATATTTATTTAAGAGATATAAGAAAATATTAATAATCAAAATAATAATAATTTTAATTATTTGAAATTAAGCACGGAGATAAAATTGTGATGTTTAAACAGAGGCCGTAATTCATCGTGGCAGTGGTAAATACCACAGGTAGTGGTAAATACCAGAGTTGTAGTTTTCGCCACATGTAGGCGCTCCCAGGTGTCAAAGAGGTGACGCGCCTAGAAACACGGCCGTCTTGGAACGCGGGGCGCCGGCGCGTGGCAACACAGGCCCACTTGCGATTGCCCCCAGGGGCGGTGGGCCGGGCGGGGCGGGCCGAGGGCCGGCGGCAGAGGGTCAATTTAAATATCTCGCCGCTTAATTGAGGTTAGCGCAAGTGGCCACCGGTGGTGCCGGCGGGTGGGCGGCGGGCGCCGCGGCCGGCTGCCCGTTAATAGCGCCTTAATAGCGTGCGGTCGCCCCACTTAGAGGGCGGTCCGCCATTAGTCCGACCGGCGGGGCGGCGGGGCAGGGCAGTGTGGGGGCGCCGGCCACGAGCTCCGCGTCGGGCCGGGACGCCACGGAAAGGCACGGCACGGGACGGGACGGAACGGGACGAGGAGGCGAGGCGGCGCGAGGAGAGACTTGAGGCGCCCCTGGTGGCCGCGCGCCTAATTACACTCGTACGGCGCCGTCGGTGGGAACGGAGGAGGAGGGTTGGAAGAGGGGACGGTGAAAGCGAAGGTTCGCGGAAATGAAGGTGTGCTCTTGTGCCTTGTATGTATCTTTTGATGAGTTGTTTTTACGCCGATTGTGTTGTCAGGTCCGAACTATTCCCCGAATGCTGTCTGGCCTCTTTTTACTTCAACTAGAACGTTTTTATCAACTAAATTCCTTTATTTTACTATACATTGTTGCTGTACAAATCCTCTTCATATTCCAACATTTTACTGGTTTGTTCCTTGCTTGTTAAATTGTTTTTGTGGGCTTCTTGCATCGTTCATCCCTTTTCTCGCATGTGAAACTATGGACAATCGCTGTACCTATTCTTGTTCCTTTCATTCACTTTTTATTTCTACTCCACTCTTTGTTATGATCCTTGATTCAGAAGCTACGTACTGGATTTCATTATTTTCGTTTCCACATCACCAAACTAATTTAATATTATTTTGTTTCTCATTGCCCTTATTTTTGTTTCTTTCTTCTTAATTCTTTGAAACCTTTTCTTATCTTTTCGTCAGTCCGTTTTCTTTCTATTGGCCTCAAATGTTCGGCTTCTTCCGCCGCGACTGCTCGTTTGTCTTATGCCTGCGTCAACTGTTAGTTATTAGTCCCGTTAGTGTATTTTTTCCTCAGGAGGTGGCAGTAGTCTCCCCCCGCTGGATGGTGAGACCCAGTGCCAACCTATCTGAAGGCTAACGGGGTTACCATCAACCAGATATCTCCCACCAGCCTGACACCGCCTCATGATATCTCCCGGCATGTGTGGTAGTATAGTGCCTGTAAGTGTAAATGTAAGTAATGGGTGAGGATAAGACAAGGAAGAGGAAGGAATCTCGCGCGGTTCGTGACCCGTTTGTTAGGATACTACTCCAGCATTCGCCTGATATTGATAGGAGATACCACGGAAAATGCCTATCGGAGCTATAATTCTCGTCCCGGCAGCGGCTGAATTCGTCCTAGTTATCTAGCTAGTGTCTATAATCTTTCCACCGTGGGGACTCGAACCTAGGACCTCCCGGTGAGAGGCACTGCTGTGACATCAGCTGCCACCCTGTGCTACCCCTCCCGGTGCTGGTCTCTGCTGAACGACGGTCCCTCCTCGATCTGCCCCGGCCACTCGGAGCGGCTAATTGAGCCGGCGCCGCCCCGTCCCCGCCCCCGCAAGCGCTCCGCCGCTGCCGCCTAGGGCTGCGGTGGGAGCAGGTGCGATTCCCCACGTGATTGCGGTTCGTTCCTCGACGTCGATCGCTCCCCTCCACGCGCTCACTTCCCCTCCCGCATCCCTCACCGCCCTTGTATGGCCTCTATGTGGCAGGTGCAGCGAACATCAGGCGATCTGAGATTGTAATATATTCGTATTAATAAACCTTAAAAGAAAATTAAATTCACTGTCTCTACGATTCCTGGACTTTTCTCTCAAATTAGGTGATCTCCCTCTACTCGACTTCAGAGTTGTTGGAATTATTTTATTTTCAAAGTGCTACTAAAAATACGCTGCGTAAGAAGTTGTATACTGAACAACCATTCGTCATGGCTCTCCATACTATTGTACCATTACACACGTTGATTACGAGTGTATACATGTGACATGTTCTCAAGTTTAAACAGATGTCTCAGATGGCATTTAGGTACATACTTCTACTCACTTTCATATTGTCGCACTGTTATGGCGTTTTATAAAATAACCTTAATTTTTGTCTGAGTAATGTTTTCAACTGTATCAGTCTCTAAATAATGTAATGTTTTTCAGAAAAAACTCAGGCCGGATGCGGCAAGGAGGTGATAGGAACACTACTCCTCCCCCGCACTGAAATTAGCATTCTTCCTTGCACTCGTTAAAATAATTCCTGCGCAGTACACCTATCCATCTTATTAACTTTGTCTTCAATTCAATCACAAAAAAACGCATGATCCCAACTTCGGTTTCACTGGTTGCGGGCGCTCGCTGTAGCGCCCTAAACGCGACGTTGCTCTGGGACTTACAGATACAGTCATCGCTGCCTATTAGTGCTCGACTGGCAACATGGGGCTCGTAAATGGCGTCTCCTGGCGAGCGCTGCCGAAGAGAAGGTATTGATCGATATACACATCATCTTGCGCAGCGTAATAGTAGTGTGAAAATGTGATGCAGAGTTTATACCATTTGTTATAATATTATTGATTAAAGATTCTGCTTCGTAAATTTGAGCTGGAGTATTTTGAAATTTATATTTTGGTATCGTTTTATCTTTATTATTCTTGAACTTATACCCGTTAACTTTACTTTTTGAAATTGAAATTGCGACTCGCAATTCTTTTCCACCGTTAAATTTCGATGTCAGTCAAACACAAGTTGGACGTAGCTTGGTTGGGCACGGGAGCTCTTGTTCTGCGTGGGTAGAAAAATTAAATATTATACCCGGCCGCGACGCGTGCCAAGTCTGTGCGTCGACACTACGGTAAAGGACTTTTTGGGTTTAATTAATGGATTAATTAGTAAACTGAATCATAAACTTTTCAAATAACAAATAGTATGATAGTACAATTTTTAAGTTCGCATCAACTTCTAGGTCATTGCCGACCACTATTGCTTGTAACGGTATAGTAACTGTGAGGATGACACGATATGATGATGATGATGATGATAGGGGGTGAATGGACGAACATAATAACTTTGCCCGAGGCGGGACTCAAACCCGCGATCCTTCGTAAGTCTATGGTACTACTGCCTTAGCGATCTCGCCCACCTGATCGGTAAAATTATTTTGTGGACATAAATGACACTATTATTAAAGTAAATCAAATCCAAAGATAATTTTTAATAAATTACCGCCCTACTATATGACCACGACGCCCCTGGTAGCAGTGACGCACAGTTCGAAATCACCTGATATAGATGATATGCATGAAATATGAATAATCTAGGACCTTGTTATAATCTGTTGTAAACAGTAGAATTCTAGTTGTAATATAGTATCTGCTGAACCGAGGATATAAAGTGGAATTTGTCGCTTTTGATGTCCCGAAACGATACAGGTATTGCCGTCACCACCCCTACTGGCGTCCTTCTACCGCGACCCAAGCAACTCCGATTTGCGCTAGAGACCGTGAAACACGGACTCTGAAAAGCATGCCGCTCTTTTTTTCTGACCATGTGAAGCGCGACACTAAATTGAAATTATTTGGCCATGGAGCTTATAAACTGGCAACAGGTTCTAGTCCTTTACATAACATTTTTGTAGCGGCTTCTCCCACTTTGTTATAGGTTGATATAGTATTTATTCATTTCATATTGCGACTGTTCTCTCGTTTTGTTGTCGAGCTTGTCCCTTTTTCGATGCGCTTTTGTTCTTTCATGTTTTTCATTGAATTTCCATAACAGAAAGGTTTTTACAACTCGAAACTCCGAGTAATAAAGCGGCTCGCACGTGTTCCAGCCGGCAGCGTCGACACTTCTGGGAAGTGCAGGCGGCTGTGCGGTGCTCAGGTATGGGACAAGATCACCTCGTAACTCGCCAGTTTTAATTATTTGGGTTTTATTTAGGCATCGTTTATTTGAGGATACATCGAGTTCGGTGTTTAACGGTGGGGTCAACGGTGTTTAACGGCAAGCCAAAAAGCTGAATGCTCTTCCGAGAAGGTTGGATTACTGGAAAATAAAACCGGTTTCAGGAAATAACATGGTATAGAAATCTATATTACTAATGTCCAATGCGCTCAGGAATTGAAAGTTGCATCTGAACGTTGCTGTGTGAGCGGTCTGACCATGTGAGAGGTGCCTATGGTTTTGTTAGATACCTAAGAATAGGAGAAAAATTCGAAAAGATCTATGTTATTAATTTCCAGGGCGCGTAGGTATTCAAAGAAAACTGTGTTGCCTGCGGCCATGTGAAAGGTATCTGTAGTTTAGGAAGTAGATACCCAGGGACTCGGGGGGGGGGGGAATCGTAAACAATGAAACAGTTTCCATTTTTACCGAAAAAATGCAAATATCTGATTGTGTTTTCCCGCCTATTCTCTTACTGCACGTACAGTCTGAATTCGCGAACAGAGTGCTTCCGTGCTTACGACACAGTTGACGTCATGTGATAGCAAAGCTGCAAAGAAGGGACTGCAAAGAAGTGACTGCATTAACTTTTTGCTCTATGTTAAGGTGCAGCAATTTTTTTTCAATATTCTCGGTATGTAAAGAACTGTTGTACTTCGTGGATGTGTTTATATTGTATATACTATGTTGTTTGAGTATTCCTAAAGCTTACGTTTGTTGAAGTATTTAATTTGTGTTCGTTGTTCTTAAGCAGTTTGCTTGCTATTTTTGGAAAACCATTTGGTGCAGATTTGTTGAGCACGTTGTTGTTTTATCAGTATGTTGCTCTTGGTACATTTCAATGGCAGCTAGTAATCTGATGTCAGGCAGTAATGTATGTCCACCGCCATCGAAGCAGCATTTGAAAAAGTTTTTTCGAACGAAGTGGACACGGTTCAATCAGCTACGTTGAAAAGTTCTGTTTTAAAATGTAACACTGTAGTGTAAAAGGACGTATTGTTGTAATTTATATATTTTAAAAAAATAGCAAAAATAAAAGTTACTGAGTTATCCTAAAAAAGAGCCATTTTGAACTAGAAATTAGTGAGTAAAATGTATCTCTACTGTGATGTCATAGTGGTGTGTGATGTTGGTATGGTGATTATTAATTGCTTTTTACTTTCTAACGTTTAAATTTATTTTGTATTTTAATGTTGTAGTGTAACAGTTTCGATACTTAGCTTGCAAACAAATTCTATTGCAGTCTTTATTACTACGCCGAAACCAACTGTCGTAAGGTGAATATGAATGTTACCTATGAGGTACTTTCATATTCTCTATTCGTGAAACGTTTCGTAGAAACGTGAGAGTCGATATTTTTAACGGCTGGCAAGGAAATTGATGATAAATACATTTTCTAACAAAACTCATCAAACGAAAACAGTGAAACGTAGCACAATACTGTGAATGTTGTTTTCTGTCAAAGCAATAAAGCTAACTAATGATTGCATTCTTGAACTTTTCAGACTCCTTGTCGAGCCCAAAAAGACTTTTTTAATGATTATTAGTCACTAAGAATACGATTTATTATATTTAGTCAATGTGACTGTCAATATCTTAGTGTGAAAATGTGGATGATAATATTTACGTAAGTTATAATAAGTACATAATTGACATAACAATTACATTTTCACTTCTAACATGAAGTCATATAGTCAATATAATACTGTTATAAATTATTCTGTATTCTTGGTAATTCGTAATTCAAACATTACAATCCGTTATGCTTCAGTGTCAGTTAGAACTAAAAGATCCAAAAGAAGAAGTTTCCAAGATCAGCCCCAAGGCATTAATGTTCCGTACAATTATGGAGCTTTTGTGAATACCCTGTATCTTTTATAATTTTATTCAATTCACGATAGCAAGACATTTTTACACTTCTTTACTTGTCTTGAGAGACAATCGCATTCTTTGATGAATGTAAAAGTTATAGCGTTCTCAAAAGCAAATATGAATTTACGAGAATTGACGTGACCGTCGGAGTCTATTTGAATTAATAATGTTCCTAATGTAAAAACTAATAATTAAAAACGATCAACTCTTGAGTAAAAAAAATTATAAAAATATGCATTAATTTTTAATCTACAACAATTAAATGAGAAATAAAACCAATAATATTGGCTATTTTAAACAATGCCCCATCATTATGTTCTTCAACGTATCCCTTGACAAGTTACAAATTGATTCATTATTCCTCCCCTAAGGAGTCTCCAGAAAACCCGAGGAAGTAGGAAGTTGTATCGCAGTTTTGATCTGGTCGCTATCTCCTCCTGCCGGCAGCCTCGGACAGCCGGACAGCGCACAGACGGGTGGGAATCGCAGGGGACGCTTAGTAGGAGCGTATTGCTATCCGACGCCGGCGGATGGTGGCGTAAAGGTGAGATGAGAGAGAGAGAGAGAGGGAGAGCAGAGAAGAATGACGCACGAGAGAGTGAGGGCACGAGAGAGTGAGGCACGAGAGAGGAAGGGCAGGTGAGTGAAAGCAGATAGAGCATGGGAGAGGGCGAAGGCAGAAAAGTGGCGAGGTAAAAAGAGAGGGCAAGAGGAGGCAGAAAGAGAGCGAGGGCGAGAAAAGAGAGCGAGGCAGAAAAGAGAGCGAGGGCAGAAAAAGAACGAGGCAGAAAAGAGAGCGAGGGCAGAAAAGAGAGCGAGAGAGAGCGAGCGAAAGAAGCGAGGCAGAAAAGAGAGCGAGGCAGAAAGAGAGCGAGGGCAGAAAAGAGAGCGAAGGGCAGAAAGATAGCGAGGCAGAAAAGATAGCGAGGGCAGAAAAAAGGAGCGAGAGCAGACAAGAGAGAGAGGGTAGAAAGAGGGCAGGGCGAGGGCAACGGGCATAGCCGGAGTGGGGTGGGGACAGGGGCCCCCGGCTCTGTGAGGAAGAGGCTGCTTCTTCCGCCGCCTCTATTTGTTTCGCGCTGCCCTCGCTGCCGCAGCCGAGATACTGTCCCGCCTAACACATTAGAGGGATGGAGGGCCTGGGCAGACCCGTCACCTGCGCCCGCTCTCGCTCCCTGCCACCTGCGAACAGCGCTCACCCTTCCTGCGGGGTGCCGCCTCCGCCTCCGCCCCCGTCCCCACGGGAAGGCGCCCCGCGCCGCGCCGCGCCGCGCCGGAGCTCCGCTCTGTTTGCAGGCGCAGGCGCTGCACGTAAACAAGAATTACTGGACCGCGCGTGAGTAATGTCGGTAGAAAAACAGCCTCCGGGTAAATTAACTGTGGAAAATGAAGCATGGAATAACGAGTGAACATACAAAACAACACATATCAACGATTCAATTGAATATTGCTGACGTTGGTTATTAGAATTATTACTGCAGTTTT
>BOPP01000062.1:5511599-5532954 GCA_017312745.1 Gryllus bimaculatus
TCTCTCTCTCTCTCTCTCATGCTCTCGCTCTTTCCTGCTTTCGCTCTTTCCTGCTTTCGCTCTTTCCTGCCTCTCGTGTTCCCCGTGGCCCGCCGCTAAAGCAACCACAGAAAAAGACCGAGTCACAGCCACCTCTACCCTGCTTTTGCCCCGCCGGCCCCACTAACTCTCTCGCTCCCCGCCGCACGTAGTGTCAGATAACCAGGTGAAATACACCACGAAGGGTGTGGGTGAACCACGTCGTCGCTCGCGTCCGCCGCCGCACTACCATCGCATTCGCGGTGTATGTAGGGAGTATGTAGGAATGGCATCTTCATTTCACTATCTCTACAACTGTCCATGGGTTTGGCGACGTATCTGCATTCTTCCAATGTCGACATAGTTCTTATGGATATTGAAGTATGAATCATATGGGGAAAGGGAACACCGAATGGACCGAGAGAGGTGGCTCTGTGTATCAGCTGATGTAACTTCTGTGCCGCTGTCCGGGAGGTCTTAGGTTGGAGTCCCGACAGTGGCACGATTTTCGACACCACCTTGTCATCTAGGTCGAATTCAGTCTCTGTCTGGAAGAGAATTCTAATGGCCGGCTGCTTTGATCGGTTGTTTTTCGTTGTTTCTCTGATCAACACCAGTGGATGCCGGAGCAAACTATGGGTCCACGGACTTCCCGCGCGCGATCTTTCCTTTCTCTTCCTTGTCCTATCCTCACCAGTACACTAACATGCACTACACTACCACACATGCCCGGAGACCGATCGGGAGCTTCGAATTTGTCCCGGCTTGGGCGATGCGTCGCTGGTGGAAGATACCTGGTTCGAAGAAACCCCGCTTGCCGGCAGTAGGTCGGCACTGGATCTCGACATCGCGCAGGGAAAGATCACAACCACCTCGCGAGAAAATAAACCTGCACTACACTTACGGGAATAATGACCTCATTAGTTGACGCGCCAGGAATCACTAACAATCAACCAACCAACCAACCAACCAACCAACCACCACCCCGTCCGGATGGGAGTACGAGTATGATTGATGGGAAATGATAGTGCGTGCTATGTGGCTCGTTGTTCTAATGTTTTGCTTCAACATCCATCAGGAGTTCATCACATGAAACTGTGAAAACGAGCTATTGGAGAAGCCGGTGTCTAGAATTCTCGCCTACTCTACGTCAGATCTATTTTCTTACATTAGCTAGAGTTGGAAAACACCGAAATATAGAAAGGTCATATATGGAAAGTTCAGTCTATGATAGATAAATATTAGTTTATAAATACATCACATCAAATACATGTTTCAGTGTACCTCTTTCTGTTGTTCATGTGTCACAGTGAAAAAGAAACGAGTTGAATGAGCGTTAAATACTGTTTATGCTTGAAGGTATCTTCAGTATTCACACTGAAGTCTGACGTGAAAATTCTATATTAAAATGTGTGTAAATAAACAGGGATTCAGTGTGGAATGAAATTTGTTTTCAGTTGTAGTTGCAAAATGTTTTTATCTTAGAATGGATTTTATTGGAAAGAAATTAAATTTTGTCGACGTGTTGTAATTTTCAAAACATTATTAATTGTTATTGAAAGTAAAAACACTCTATTAAGAAAATATTAATGTTATTATGCCTTGCATATGTTGAAAGATGTAATAAGAGGTAACGATTATGGCTGCTTAATTATTTAATTAAAAAATAATTGAAATTTTTTATAGTTTTAGGATGATAACAACCTGCTTATTTACATTCACTTTCCAAAGGTAATTCGCAACCAAACGTACCTGCGCAAAATCATTATAAATATGTACACGTGTATATTTTCTACAATAAAAAAAATCTAAAATAAAAGAATAATATATCACTGTAATATAAAAATTGTGTTGACCACACTTCGGTGTCAAATTTGTTTTTTGCTATTTTATTAACTTTTGGTTTTATTTAAAAAGGAATTTCGAAGGAGAATAATTAAAGTGAGGGATGATTTTATTGTTGATATAATCTCGGTGGGAGCATTTGAATTTGACTTTGCAGAGCGCGTAATTACAGATGGAACAGTAGTTTGGATTGCTTGCAACGCATCAAAATTCTATTGTAATCAAAGACTTCTTTACCTTTCATCTGGCTGAGCAATGTTGCCAAACGCAAAATATAATACAAATCTAATTTATCACTGACATTAAACACATTATATAATTGCCTTTCTGTTTTACATCTCCACAGTTTCTTTCTGTCTTTGTTGTTTTAATCAGACACGATAACCCCCCCCCTTTCGGCTCAGAAACAATGATAAATGCACTACATTGTTTTTTGGTACTTAGCCGCAATGTGCATAACCCCCACATTCATACCGTTGTAATGTCTTATTTCTGTGTGTGCATCTTCACGCGACGTCCTTCATTTCCTCCATTGGAATTGCCTAGACCCGCCATCACCATCGCTTCGTTGACTCGCATCAGAAACAGCCTTCCCCAAACTGTCCCTCTTCCTGCTGTCGTTGCCGCGGTGAGTAGCATCAGCACAAAGAACCCCAGAGCGGGAGCCACACATTAAGAACGTCAGCTCAGAGAACGAAAAATGTTGAAATTATAACTCGAGGGAGGCGCCCTCGAGTAAGAAATCGAGTATTACCCGAAACGAAGGCTAATGAAGAAAAACAAGCCCCATTTTCTCCGTGGTTCTAAACACGACGTATAATGTGGATAAACGACCCTAAGAAGTCATTAGCTCGTCTTCCCCTCCCTACAAACAGATGAGTGTTCTCCTCTTTGGACGTGGAGTCACAAACAAAACGAATGAAAAATGGGCTACAATTATTTTCTATAAGCCTCATAAGTGGTGCTTATTTTGTGCGTTGGAGAATTTGACGAATTGGACAATGTTACGATGTGAATAGTCATCTTGTAGGAAGTCATGGAGGCATAATGTCGAACATTTTTACTGTGAATATTTGCGGGGAAAGATTAAAAATTAGCTTTAGTGAGTGTATTGCAATTTAATATGAAAAATGTACACTTCTGATATTCTCACAGGTTTCTAGCTCTCGTAGGAGAGATGGATATTCAATTCATCGTGATAAATATCGCATGGCCCTTTTATCTCGCCTTTAGACAAAGGAGTTATCAAAAATAATAGTCTGGAGACCTCTTCAAAATAGAAATAGCAACGTATTTCTAAGCCTTGGCGATTGTAGGACAAAATCCTCTTCGTCTTGTGCAGAGCCGTTACGGTTAATCTAACTCTTGACAACTTCTATGACCTCTACTATGACATATATCTACACTTGCGGCGAGTGGGAAACGATGTTAAGCAGCAAATCGTTACCCTCTCAAAACTTTGACTATCGTAAAAAAATAATAATAGTCAATATAAAAATAATACAAAGCACTATTTCTTTTCTCCTCTCAGGAAGAACATTAAAACACTATATACTTTGTTGACCACTCAAGTCTCTTGATATTAAATTGTACGATGTTGTTTATGTTTACTGCAATTAAGAGAGCCTGCTTTTCGTTTTATTCTCATGTATATTTTGTTCGTTTACTGGAAATAACAACAAAAATTCTCAAATATTCAATAAATCTGAAATGAAAAATAATACCAAAGTAAAGACACCACGTCGCCACAATTTTGTTTAAAAACTTTTTATTCGTTCTTTCTATTCCGTTTCCTTACCTTCCGATTCCCGCATCCCTCGAAATATTTCAACGCACAACGAACACAGACAAAAAAATACGCAAAAATATATCAAAGGTATTCGAAAATTCTCCCCCACTTAGGACACCACGTCAGCGGCATTAGCGTTGCCCGCGAGGTCGGAATTCCAATAGGAGACCTGTATATCAAGCATGATAACCACGCTCGCTCCACTGTTTCTTCTCGCGCGTTCGAAATTTATCTCAATTTGCGTTCGCAATGGAATTCGCGCGGTCGGATGGGGTGGGCGGAGCGTGGGAGAGATGGGGGGGGGGGAATCTCGTTTGCAGAGCCGGCGCGAGAGCGCGGGGCTGTCAAACTCCATTGCGTTTCAATCAATCCCGGTAGCGGAGACAAAAAGGGCGGCGGGTAACGACAACCGCTATTGAACCCGAGCTATGCAGTTATGCGCGGGAGATTCCGCAGATACGCCGTTTACCGGGGGCCATGGAGCGGGGCGGTGATGTTTGGCAACGTCGCCGAAGTGGGTAACGCACTCGACACACTCGATGTTTTTGCGAACTATGTCATTTAACGAATGTAATTACTGAACTTGTGAGCTTTTTATGTCTGGATTACAATAAGCCTTTATTTATGAAATTGTTTATTCGTTCGTGAAATAGTCGTTCCGTTTATTCCGAAGTTGACTGTTAAAAATAACTTATTTTAAAGTAAAGAAAACTTGTTCCCTTTAAAGTAGAAACATAATTAGTGGTATGGATGATATTTTGAATTTTCTTTACAAGATATTCCAATTTTTTTACTATTTGCTACGTGTATTAAATCTATATTTGATCAATTACTTTCAAGATGATGACACACGCTTTTGACATTTATTATTGTAAAGAAAATTAACAACTTTCATATCACATTGTAATTTTTGTGATCATCCACGACATGACTCGCAAGACATTTCGCAGACATTGCGCTCGTGAAATTTGCAGAACAACGTAAAAAATCTCATTTTCCGAGAAATAACACGTTACATATAAGTAGGGGAAGGAGAAATTCGAAAAAAAATATTTATTTTAGTGTTGTCGGATGTTTATTTTATAATGTAGATCTCGAGATTTGTTAAATTGTGTGGATATTTTTTTGTGATTACCAACAGTGTACGACCTGTGGCATGTGGCAAACCCTTTTCGACTTATTCAATCTCGACATCGAATAATTCGAAAATAACTTTGAACTCTTGAATTAAACATATAACTTGTATAGTATATAACTTGTATAGTATAACCTGCTATAGTGCACAATAATGAAGTGCCACAATATTTCTGCCAAATTCACTGTGTTTAAACAAATAACATTAGTTATCGAACTACATACAAATCCATGGAAACAAAGTTTACTAACTTTAAAAAAAGTATACTTGCACTATCTTCAGTCGTATTATAGAGTTCATTGTAATTTACACCAAATCTTATTTACAAACATTCATGCCCATCGAGAAACTTAACTCCAGTGAACCCAATCCCAAACTACAAAATTGTATTCCGCGCTCACGTCGACTATCAGAAAACGCGCACGTCACGGCAACGCCGGGCGCATAGCGAACGCGGAACGCGAGAGGACGTGGCGGCAGCGAGAAAACAAAACCGATCACCGAACTTCGGCGGGGCCCTCGCTGGGGGAGGAATTTCCCTAATACCACCCGCCGAAGCCTTTGACAGGCGCCCTCGCGGCGCGCGGGGGCGTGGGGAGCACGCGACGGGGGAAGCAGCAAGCACGCCGGCAAATAATAAAAAAAAATCCAAAAAAAATCGCCCGTTTCTCCGAGGCGAGCATCGATTTGATGCGCCTGTGAAAGATTCAAAGCCTCCGCGCCGCCCAGGTACCCCGCGTCGCGACTTCAAAGGGGTCAATAGAAATTGTTTTTGTTAACTGGGGCGTGCGGCGCCACTCTGGGAGCGGGCGGACGCGGTGGGGGGTGGGAGACGGCGGGAAGGAGGGAGGGAGGTGAAGAACCCAATGAGTGGGGAAAATGGTGATGGTGGTTGGAGTGTGCTGAGGAGGGGGAAGCGGTGAAGATCAGGAAACAGCACGCAGGACGCGGGGTGTGGTGGAGAATGGGGAAGAAGTGAAGGTGTTGTTCCCAGAAGAAACGTGTGTAACAGAAAAAGGGCGGGTTGCCCGGGCAGTCGAAGTGAGCCCCACCCCCTCACTTGCTCACGCAGATTGGATAAAAGATGGAGACGATCGCGATGGAGATAAGGGACGAAAAACAATACGAAAAATAATACAAAAAAGTCGAGGTGAGGTGATTCCAAAGGTGGAGATGCTGGCGAAAGGGCAAACACCATCAGCAGAATTCTACCGGTTTTTGATTTGATTAATAATTCTGGTAACGTTATCGGCTGAGTCCCATAAGTGTAGTGCCCATTTTTTGCTCGGAAGTTTCCCGCTGGAGGGAGAGATCTGGCACTGTGTACAGTCAGCTAGCGGGGTTTTCCCCAAAGAGGTATCGCCCACCAGCGGAGCACGTACCCAGCTGGGACGAGCTCTGAGCTCCCTGTCGATCTTCCGGCATGTGTGGTAGTGTAGTGCATGTTAGTGAATATACGAAATGGGGAATGATAGGACAAGGAATGGGAAGGAAAGATCGTGCGTGGTCCGTTTCGTAGGGTCGGCATTAGCCTGGCGTTGATCGGAGTAACCACAGAAACCTACCGATCAGAGCAACCGGTCGCTACAACACTCCTCCAGGCAGCGACTGAATTCGATCTAGCTAGTGTGGAAAATCCTGCCGCCGTCATGACTGGCACCAATGACCTCTCGATCAGAGACACTGCTTGATACCCTGAACCTCCTCTCCCGGTCAGGGGTGTGGGAAACAGCAAAAGGGCGAGCAGGGTTGCTCGGCGAGATGAAGTGGGCGAAGTCGCACGCGGAGAGGGTCAAAAGTGGAGACAACGGGATGTGGTGGAGTACGTAGAAAAAGCGCACGTGAGGTTATTCCCAGTGCGGAGACACTGGCCAAAGGGAAAACGGCTGCAGGGTTGACCGGGGCGCGGAGGCGGGTGGCGCAGTACGCAGGGGAGGCAGAGATTCCGAGAGAGCAGCGCGCGACGACCTCCAGAGCGCGCGCGACGCGGTCGCGGCGATGGAAGGAGCGGCGGGGCGGCCGGGGCGCCGCGCTCCAAATGTACTTAACTTTTTATTATGAGCAAGCGGCGCCGCGGCGTGGCGCGGGGCCATGCGGGCGAGGTCTTTTGCGCGCTTCGCTTTTCATTTGCTCGAGAGGTCGCTGCGCTTGCCGCCCTCCCCGCCACGCCCCGCGTCCGCCGCATGCACTGTCGCCGCCACTGAAGCGTCGCGTCGCGTCTCGCCGCTCCGCTAACCGAGAGCGTCGCGCCAGCGCAGGTCTCCCGCCGCGGCTCGCCTCCACGTGCCGCTCCGCGCCACCCACGCCGCCCCGCTGCCGCCTTCGCCTCCGCTGGCATTTCCAGCGTCACGGCCGTCGCCTCTCTTGCGATCCTTTATAGGTTGTCACTGGTCTGGATCGTAACTGCCCCCACCCCCTTAACCATTGCCACCCAACACGTTTTTGTCACCTCCGTTACTGCGATTCCTCGCCATTCCAACTACCGGCAAAGGTGGCTAAGGGCATCAACTGATGGCTCTGCTGTCTCTCTGACCCGGAGGCATGAGGGTTCGAATCCCGACGGTGTCATCTAGGTCGACTTCAACCGCTGTCTGGAGGGGAATTCGTGCGGCCGGCTGCTCTGATCGGTAGTTTACAGTGATTTCTCCTATCTACAGCAGATGAATGCCGGAGCAGTACGCTAATTAACGGGCCATGGACCGCGCGAGATCTTTCCTTCCTTTTGCTTGTCGTATCCTCGCCTCTTACTTACACGCACAAAACTACCACACATGCCGAGAGACCAGTCCGGAGTTTAGAGCTTGTCTCGGCGTGGGCGGTGCTCCACCGGTGGGAGATATGTGAATGTGGAAAAACTCGCGAGTCAAAGAGTAGATCGGCATCGAATCCCGCCCCATCAATCCTAACTCTGCCTTGCACAGAATCTACTCCAGTAACCTCCAGCGCTGGCTTCGAAGATGCCAAGTTGCACATACTCTTCAACACACCCATACCTTCACCCAAAACGCCGCCTGCTTAAAACTTCAGCCCCGTCCACGTATCCTCCACTCATCGTCACAGAACTCATCGATGTTCCTGCCCTCTTCACCATCCCTCGTGACGTCATTCGTCCTCGGTTTATGTCATTCCACCAAATCATAACCATCTTCTTAACCACAGTACCACTCAAATCATCAACCGCTTTTGATGGAGTCATCGACGTCGCATTATTATCATTTTCTCAATCGCGTTAATTTTATTTCGAGAAGCCCCCCCCCCCTTATCTGGTCCATCTACCCAGTCAGTCGCCTTCTCTCCGGCTGCTATTTCCGCCACCTGCAGAGGTATTCCGTCTCTTCAAAAGTTTGTCACTCCCGAGACGCGGCGCAGTCACCTCGGCAGCGCTTTTCGCTTCGCCGCTCCACCTACCAACGCGGCGTCCACAGAACTTGTTCCTCTGCCGCCGGATCCACTTCTGTCGCAGTCACCTCCTTCAAGCCCCGTGTATGCAAACTCCTCACTCGCAGACTCCCCTTCCCTACTTCGGTTCCAGTTGGGTTCCTTCAACTCCACCTCCTTCCTGCCTTACCCTTCTTCGGCGCCAACGTCAGCGCAGACGTCTCCAGCGCCCGTTGTGCATGCCATCGCTCCGAAAAGTAGCTCTGTTATCTGACTTCCTTGTCAATCTGAGTACCTCGTAGTATTCTATATCTCATCCTCTTCTTTACGATTGTCTTCATTTTCTTCTTTGGCTCCATCGCTATCATTACCATCATTGTGTTACTACCAATGGCCTATCGCCACCGCCATCTTCTCTGCCTCTCTCCACCGGCACCTTCTTTCTCTTTCTCTTCTTCGCTCTCCTGCTCAGGCGTTTCTTCTTTTTCCTCACCATCGTTTGTTCCTCTCGCTTTTGTGAGGTTAGTTTTACGTCAGCACCATCGTCGCGGCCAGAAAGACAGCTATACTAAGGTTCCACTTTTTAAAACTCCTACGAACCTCGATTGCATTTCGCTTCTTCCTCTTCTTCGTAATAGCTCTCCTCTTCGCCGAATTCTTAACCATTCTTGACCTCTCGAGTGATTGTCAGGTCATCACCACTGCCTTTCTCTTCCCATCTCTTTTTTCCTCATCTTCTACTTCTCATACCCCCTCCCCATCTTCCCTCTCTTTCCTTCTTTCCTCACTCTTCTACCCTCTCCCATTTCCAACTCTTTCGTAACCATCCTCCAACCTTCTCTGCTCTCCTTCACCATCTCAACCTTGTTCCAACTTCCCCCCACCACTGCCCTCCTACCCTCCTTCACCACCCTTAATCCTCCTCTCTCCTCTGCTCTCTTCTCCTCACTCCCTCTCTATTTATCCGCCTCCTCCTTCTTTCCTCACCCTCACTCTTCTTCTCAACTTCCGTCTTCTCCTCCCACCATCTGATTTCACCGTCCCTCTTTCTCCTCCGTCTCATAGTATCCTCCCTTCCTTCTTCTCCACTCTCCCTCTCCCCTCCCTCGTTTTCCGCCTCCTCCATCCTTTGCTTCAAGCTCGTTAAAACACGTTTTGCTCCAGGTACTGCAATCATTCCACCGCCTTCTTCCTTCCTCCTCCTCCTCCTCCATCCTCTCTTCGGATCTGGCACCGTTGCTACCTCTCGCGGGCTGTCGCCATGCCTTCTCCACCGCCACAGTGGAAAGGCAGCTCTGCGAAGGGTCGGTCGATTCATTGGAATCTCCCCTCGCGTAAACAGCGACGACTCTCTACCCGTCGGCGCCGAGAGGAAAAGAATAACGTTAAACTGCGAAGTAACTTTTAATTAGATTAAAATTGTGTTGTCCGTTTCCCCCGAAGGGACTTGTCTCCGGAACGCGGCTCGCTCCGATCCGAGCCCCGCGGGCATCCGGGAGATTTTGTTGTCCGTCGGGAAGCAGCTGCTTCTGTTGATTTGAACTTTCCGGAAGAATTGTTAAATGTCACTGGTACGTCTTGTGAAGATGTTGCTTCATTCACTTACATGAAGCGAAACTCTTACCCAGGCGCATTTTTTTTAAATGTAGTTTATTGCGCTTACGATTTAGGAATTATTTTGTGTTGTAGAGAAGTTATTAACATTTTGCCATTTGAAATATGATTTCAATAATATGGAGTTCTGAGACTTGTAATAATAGGATGTACTTTTCCGAATAGATAATTTACCAATAACATAGTGCTATTTACACTGAATTGTATCCCTTTTAATGTGCGTCTCCACCCATACCACTTCATTTCATTTCATCAAATTATCTGGCAGATATTCCAACCACCATGACCTGGTTTCCTCTTGGTCTTTTACCTCAGTTCTTTTCTCTAACAATCCTTTCATTTCATTTCCATTATTCATTCTTTCCATTATAGCAGTCGTCTTGTCTTAATTTCAGGGATAATATCCGGTAATTTATACTCATTACAAAGTTTGTAATTATATCTAATTCTCGTCTCCATCTCCTCTCTTGACCCAGATACTGCTGAAGATGTGGGCTTGAATTCTTCAAGAATATAAAACTTTGTCATTTCACTTTTGGGTAATAATTGTAGGAGGAACATTTCTTCTTAACTGTCTAGTAGTATGGACTCACAAATGACACAATTACGATGAAAATAAATTTTGTATCTACTATAATGAAATTTATGCTTTTAATCAGTCATGATCATTTTGTACAATAATCGAAAAACGCTGACAATGTATTCTGAAAACAATATACTTTAAAATACGAACATAAGTGTATGCAATAATACAGACACCATTCAGTGACATTTGAAACATATGAACCATTATTTTTGAAAACAAAATTGAAATTGTAGAAACGTGGAAATTTAAGGTTTTCTAAATACTTTGAAAATTATTGTGAAGAGTAATTGGGGACACTTAATTCATTTCTATTACTAATACAAATAATTTCATGAGAGTTGGAGCGTAAGTCATGGCAACAGTGAGAGTTGTGAGATTTATGAGAATGCAAGCACTGATGGAAAAATTGAAATAAGTACGTGAAAGCACAAGATATGAACTAAGTGCATGCACATTTAACGACAGACCTAAATTGTGTTTCCCATATTTCTGAAGTTTTTTGAAATGTCGTACCGGTTTCATGTTCCAAAGCGTTTTACCATACACGAATTCATATCACTCCAAAAGCATTGCATACCCGTTCTAAAGGTCTTAGGCATGCTGGATTACCGCACGTGTCACATTGGTCCGCACACTCTCATGCCGTCACCTGTGCTGCTGATTTCTAGTTTGCTACGCGTCCTCTCCGAAACTCTCCTGCACATCTAACGATTGTTTGGTGTGGAATGGCATTATTATCAAGAGTATACACCAATTCCCTGTGACATTCTAGGGCAAATCTCCAATGGAAAACGGATATCTTGGTGTATGAGTGCTGCTTGAAACGGGTCGCATTCATCTAGCACGGTGGCAGTCAGACAACTGATTTTACATTGCTTTCTGCTAATAGACATTGCTTTTACAAGCTGGGCTAATAGACACAGAGGCATCTGCTGTTGTGAACACACATACGTGCAGCATTTCTTACAGGTGATCAATAAAATTATGTGATCCGATAACATTTCTTTTAGATAAATTTAGTTGCCATGATTCTTGCCCAAACCATCGTGTATTCTTGTGATCTCCTTGCATGTCCCCCAAGTCTTGTCACATTTTCAGAAACGGCACAATATTATGCCAAGTTACCTTTCTGTATCACGGAATCCACAGACATGTACCACACCGCATTCCGAGGAATACTGTCGCTTTCACATATTCCGGGATCTTGCGGCGCGGGCCGTGCCATCACCGAAGGGGCCGCTGCGTTTTGCTGCGCGTGCACAGTCTGTGTCGCCTGGTGGCCTCTGAGCCTGGGCTTTGGGGCGCGCACCTCTCGCGCCGCGCCGCCGCCAATTAGCCATATTACGGCGAAGCCCTGCGCAGCCCTCGCGAGTGCACCGCACCGCGCAACTGTTCCCGCACACGCCTCGCCTCGCTCCTTGACAGGATTCGCACTCTCGGGCGCCCACGTTGCACACGACGTTTTGCCCCGCTTACTTGCTTTTGTTCGAGTACCTTCACTGTTACTTCTCAGCGGACGTTTACTGCGCTGGTTCTGTAATTTTGTTGCGACCGAATACCGTGATCGTGTATCGGAATAGACATAGGTCCTACGGATATCTGGCAATGAAATAAACAAAAATACGTATATGTTCAGGCTACCTGTCAGTGAAGTTCGGCCAAAATTATTTCATTTGATTGTGTTATTAAACTATCTGGACTACATCATCTCATTCTTTATCCGTATCACTGATCTTATTTCTCACCATTAACTCTATTTAAAACTAATATTCTGTTCTAATTCTACATGTTCTTTTTAATTTCTTCCATTCCGTATTTTCATTCCTTCGCCATCTTCACAACCACGTTTCTTACTTGTCAGCTTCACATCGCAACTCAGTTATTTTTATTTTTTTCACAATCGCCCCCCTCGCACCCCCTTTTCGCGTTTCCACTCCGTCTTTTTAAGCAGCAGCTGCTCTCCGAAAACACCTCGCCGACTCTGCCAGTGCTTGTATTCGCGCGTCACTACCTGGAAATTGAGACGAAGAACAGCCATTATTCCATTCCCCCTCCCTGCGCCTCCCTCTCCAACACTCAGCCAACTCGCTGTGTCGCGCGGCCGCGCACTTCGCGAAAATTATTTTTGCATTCCGCCGCATTTAATTTGCTTATGATTATTATGCGCGGGCTGTTTTGCGCATTGTTCGACACGTGCTTTTTACGACTATACCAGCCTCCGCGTGGTGCCTGACACCGTCGCTGCCATCACCCACCGCCTCTCACCGTCATCATCACCGGCTTGTCGACCCCACCATCACCGCCGACGTTGTCTTCCCCGCCGTCACCACCGTTCCCGCTGCCTCGCTGTCCAGCCGTCTCGTTGTCCCCCGCCGTTCGTGTTCCCGCCTCGTTGTCCCGCCGTCTCGTTGTCCGCCGTCTCTTGTCCCCGCCGTCTCGTTGTCCCGCCGTCCGTTGTCCCGCCGTCTCGTTGTCCCCGCCGTCTCGTTTCCCCGCCGTCTCGTGTCCCCCGTCTCTGGTCCCCGCCGTCTCGCTGTCCCGCGTCTCGCTGTCCCCCGCGTCTCGCTGTCCCCGCGGTCTCGCTGTCCCCGCGGTCTCGCCGTCCGCGTCTCGCTGTCCGCCGGGTCTCGCTGTCCCCGCGGTCTCGCTGTCCCCGCGGTCTCGCTGTCCCGCGGTCTCGCTGTCCCCGGTCTCGCTGTCCCCGCGGTTCTCGCTGTCCCCGCGTCTGCTGTCCGCTGGCTCCCCGCCGTCCTCGTTGTCCCCTCTTATCGTTGCCTCGCCACCCCCGCCGTCCTGCAGTCTCCTCTGTCGCTTTCCCGCCGTCACCCATTCTTCCCGTCTCCTCCCTCACGAATACCCCTGCACCTCCTGCCTCCACCCCACCCAGCCCTCAAATATACGCACCATCCCCCATCACCTCTGCTCTCCACCACCACTGCCACAACTGTCACTGCTACCACTACACCACCTCCACTACCGACATCGTGGCCATCCCGGCCACTGCCAATTCCGCCACCACTGCGCGCTCACCGCAGCCGCCACTGCAACAGCAACGCCGCCGTTTGATTATCGGCGTGTAAGAGCACGCGGAGCGGAAACGCGCGCCGCAATTAGCCGGCGCAGCGTGACGCCGCCGCCGCCGCCCCCATCGCCGCCATCGCCCCCGGCGCTGCGGCGCGAGATAGCCGCGCTTCTTTCATCGCCCTACTCTTACTGCTGCTTCTAAGCTGAAGATCCGCTTACCCCTCCATGTGTGTGGTCTGTGGGTGGTCTTCAGGCCAATTTGATGCTGCCTACTTCACATAAATATCGTCCCTTTCTTTCGATCTTTGTGTCGATTCGTAAGTCCCAATTCGTTGTTGTTGTTTTTCTCTTTGGGAGATGTGCTAAGCTCGTCTGTCAGGTGTGCGTTACAAGTTCCTGGACGTGATAGTCCGATTAGGTGCATGATCCTTATTGCGCTGATGTGTGGTGGACACTTCATGTTTATGACGTAGGTAAATGATATTCATCCTGACTCCAGCGATTTCTTTTGCCAGAAAGGAAAATACATGATACTATATGTCCAGGAAGACAGAACAAAATATCCAAGAAAGTCGCAATGTCGAAAGAACGCAACGAAAACGGTGATTTTTTTCTTCAATATTTGTTGCATCATACAAGTATGTTAAGCAACGAATGGACGAACATTTTGTTACTTTATAGACCAAATTGATTGGAAATATTCTTCCCTTTCTTACTCTGACTTTCGTATATTTTTATGCGCCTTTACTAATTTTCTTCTATTTCAAGTAAAAACCGTAAAATTTGATTGAGTAGAAAACTCCAATTTCTTTCTTAAAATAAACCCTTATAGCTTGAAAAATAAGAATATAAAAATATAATAGTAAATACAAATTTAATCGTCATTAACTCCAATATTCCATAATAAATTCCGTAATAAATCGTATTGTATACCTTCATTTCAATTCAATTCAATTCAATTGCCTTATATTACGTGACGAGACTCAGGCTATCATGTTTGCTCCCCCCTCTGATCACGAAAATTTTGCACCGTAAATACAATCAGCGATTTATAATTATATGTGATGCATTACTTTTTAAATTATAGTGAATAGTAGGAATTCCTCCTGTAGTCCCAGATTTTGTAAAATTTAAAATATTCCAATTACATTTTCAGAAACACGTTTACCTCTGTCTTGACAGAAAATTGATTTTGTATTCTTCCTGAATTTGGGAACCTCCTTCATTTATTCAGTCTTGAAGAATAAGTACTGAACGACATTAACAAATATTCGGTTTTCGATTTTCCATTTTGTGAGTATATTGTACTTTTCTATTGCAAAGGTGCAAAGGCAACGTTCGTATCGCCGAAGAAAGTAAAGTCTGTCGGTCTGTCTGAAAAGTATTTATTACACTGAGACTCACCGTTGCCATTTTCCGAAATCACTATTGTTTATTTTAGATATATTAAATTGAATTATCGTAATTATTTTTCTTTTATATGTATATTGTACGAGAGAAAATTTTCAGTAAATAATTATTATAATTGTTATTATCATTAATATTGCTCTACTTTGCCACTAAATATGTTATATGTCGATTGCATAAAAAATAGACTCCGGGTTGCAACCAGCTTCCAAAGAAACACATCTAGAGACTATTGGTGTATTTTCAATGTTTTGAGCAAAATGGTGCAGTTTCCAATAAAACGAAGTCTTGCACTTCCCAGACTTTTGAATGACCTGGGAGTGTAGCCAAGTTCGTACACACATTTTGCGGAACAAATTCCATATAATTATCTTATTATTATTATTATTATTATTATTATTATTATTATTATTATTATTATTACTGTTATTATTTTTTCGCAAATTGGCCATCCTAGTACCACGCGAACGCGCCATTTGCACCGACCAAGGCCCAGTCATATTCTCCCTTGGGCAAATGTACGTGTGGGGGGATCAGCACTTTTAGGTCGAATCTAGTTTTACACTCCAGGGTTGTTGGCCTTTGGAGAATAAAGTATGATATGGTGATGATGATGATGATGATGATGATGATGATGATGATGAATGAATGGTGAAGGGACAATCGCAAATATACCGACACAAACACACACAACCATTCCCGAGGCGAGACTCGAACCTTCCGTTCGAGATCGCCACGACACTGCTGCCTTAGCCGATCTTTGCTAAGCCGGATCAGCTATTGATTGATGATGAATAATAATAATATATATAATAATAATAGATAAAATATATAATAATTAGATAACAAAAATAAAAGCAACTAAAGTTCACCCTAAACCTCTGCACGCACTAGAGCAAAACAGTTGCGACATCGTTACCGGTAGTCGCGTCGCGCATCAGCGGGCGTGGAAGTCAGCGGTGGCGGACAACCGCGGTCGATCGGCGCCCGCCACGCCACACCCCACCCCACCCCATGCTGCTCTGCCCCAGACGCCCGCGGATCAGAGCGCCAGCGCTTTAATGGCGGTAATTATAACATGCCCAGGCAATGAAATTTTCTAAAGGGCCCCCGTGAATAATGCGGCCTCTCTCAATACGGCGTCGTCGCTTTCTTTTTGGCCTGGCCGCGGCGGCGCCGCTGCGCCTCCCAGCACAATGAGGCGAGGCGAAGGCCGGCTACCGAGGCGGCGGAGGGGGCAACTGCGCCGGCGATGGAGTGACTCGGTGAAGAGGGCGGCCACACAGACCGGTAAAAGACGGTCCTAAATGAACAGTGTCATTGAAAAATTTGGATTCTTTTTTAATAAAGTGTCGTTTAAGCGTGTCTGGAAAAGCGTGTTATAAGGCTCGTTTTTACCCGAAATTTTCGAGTTGTCAAGAAACTTCATAAGGAATAATTTCAAGCACTAGTACTCACAAATACGATAATGATAGGAAATGACAGTAAGGTGAATGTTTACGATATGAGATACGTATTTTTTAAATAACATTTGGGTAATTTTTGACTAAACAAAAGAATAAATCAAAGTTAAATTCATGTCATTTTAATTAGTTTAATTATTACATGTAGAATTATCCTTGCGATTTTTTTAGATTGAGGTAATGACAGTTGTGTCGTTGTACTTCATTGAAAGCGGTGGACAGTTCTATTCACTTGTGATGAATCGTAATGCATGTCGACGTCATAAATGCAGCATAAATTGTTTTCATGGTGTAACGATCTAAGAGTTCCAAATCGTCACATAGAAAGCAGAAAATAGTCTACATATTAAAGAAAATTCAGAATTACATTTTTTTTCTAAATTAACCCACTCACGACCGCATGAATTTTTCATGCATTGCGCATTTCCGTAATTGTCCCTTCCTTCTTTGCGCGCAGCACTGTTGTTGAAACTATTTGGTTGCTATTATGAGGGTAAGTCAATCTGCACTTTTCTTCTGATCGTGTGTAGGTTCACTGTATTGTTTTGTGTTCTTCCGAACTTTAAGAGGACTCCGATCACTTTGCTTGTGGTAAGTGTCAGCGTTATCAATTCAAGTTATTGTGCCCTGTTGCGACGTAATAATGACTGATTCACTCTGTTTTCACTAAAAGAGGACAGACGTTTTGTACTTTCAGCACAATAGTTTACATCGGCAAAGTGTTTACTAGTGGATTGAACCGTTCGAAAACAATCGAACAACGGGAAAAGAGCACGACCAGATCATCCTCTACAGGTCCCAACATTTCCCATCAGAGTCCCAATCCGTGCCCTAATTCTGAATAACCGACCAGTGACTATTGATGAAGAGGCAAACCATAAACACATTATCATGGTTCTGCATACGAGAACGCAAAGATCGGTTGTCGAAAGACTTTTTTTGTCGCATGACAATGTTCCTCCACATACCGCCGCCCACACTGTTCAGGGTCTACGCAATCTGTATTTAGAAGTGTTAGAGCATCGTGGATACAGTTCCGATATCGTCGCGGTTGATTGCAGACTCTTTAGTCAGCTTAAAGATGCTTTGAGAGGCCATAGATTTGCTTCCGAACTACAGATGAAGTAACTATGCAAACATGCTTGCTGCTCCAATGAAAACCTTTTTTTAGTATCGTAAAGGTTGATCTGTGATGGCGCAAGAACATTAAAAAACAATGTGTTGAAAAACGTTACCAATGTAAATTTTGTACTGTTCAAATAATTTGTAAATATTGAGTGCAAATACCTTTTGACTTACTTTCTTATTTGCAAATTTTGTCGCTTGCTTACTCTCTTCCTTACTTGTTACGGCAATGACGGAATAATAAATACTACAATAATGGAAAAATAAAGTTCAAAGAGAAAAAGGTGGAAATTGCACGAAGGACGCAAAATACAGCAGGTATGTTGGGCTGATTTAAAATACGAGTATATATCAGGCCTGCCCAAACAGCAGTATTCGTCGTGACCCGGAAATTGCCTGGGAAATCCCCATAGCTACTTCCTTCTCTCACCCTTATGTTCTTTTCCCTCTGCGAGCGGCCCAAGTCACTCCCTCTATGAATACAGTCTACCCAGAATTGAACTTAATGAATTGCGCGTGGACCAGCTGGAACCTCCAGTGCCTGCAGCTGCCCTGGATGGCGGTTGATTGGTTTTATTTATTAGTTATTCTTGACGCTTCAATTGCTAAGAATTTAGTCCCTAGCTATCTAGCTAGTGTCGAAAATCCTGTCACCGTCGAGAATTGAATCTAGGACCTCTCGGCTGAAACCACTGAAGTGACATCATCTGATGGCCTGAGCCATCGTTGGCGAAATAAATACACGATGCTGTCCACAGTGGAGCGGATTCGACACGAAATGTCGGTCGGCCGATGTTGGACGGACAAAACCAAACATGTTTACCAGACAGACGATGTTTTTGGACATCGTCGGAAGAAGTCATTCGGGTTCATTAGACCCTTTCCGTTCATCAGCACTTGTTGGAACGAATACGATACATCGGACGAAACCGTCCAACGTCGGAGAAGTAAATTGCGTCCAAAATCGGCTCCAATGAGACCACTGACCTGTCAAATTCATCTGGAGTAGGGGAATGAGACGCAGCTATCTAAAACTCAATTTATACGTGGTTGGCTAGCTGTCCGTCAACCCCCTGGAGACCACTCAACTAACTGTTATCCACGTTCCCACTTTCCCAGCCATTTGAAATTAATGAAGATGAAGGGGACTGTCGAAAGGCCTAGACAGTCGGATGATATTCGGGGGACAGTGGGTTCTCCACAACAGAAAAGAAAATGATGACTCACGAAAACTAAAAATGTTAAGAAGAATGAGCAAAGATCTTTTTCATATGGAACGAATTGGGGGAGTTATCAAAAAGCAAATTATGAGAAATATGTTCGTCTGAAATGGAGATAACTTTGCGGAGAAAAAAAAATATGAATGCCCAGTATCTGTCTCCCGCTCTGTCTCGAAACATGAACTACGCCAAACCTGTGCGTCAGAACAGGCCACTGTCCTATGAACTGACTTCCGTACTATCTACAAAGGTGTTCACGATACTGTCGCTGTCCACAGGATTGCAGACTAGGTAGCTGCCGTCCTCTAAACGGCACGTAAGAGATAAAAGTAGCTGGGGCTTCTGGGATGCCCCAACGGTTGCTACGCGGGCGAAAACTGTTGCGACGAGTCTCTAAACGAGCGGTGCTACAACAGCACGTGCTTTCTCGCATTATTTCTAACGGGTACGTTATGTTATCCATGGAAGTGTTTGCAACCCGCAAAATGTTTGATTACTCTGGGATTCTCATTCGCGGACTTAGATTTAGCGAGCAATGAGCATAGAAGAATATCAGTTTTGGAGAAAGTCTTATCAGCTGTATGTGTGCTAGTGTGGTTGTCTAGGCTATCCGGGACGAGCCGCGTCAATGTCATGCCATTTCGGCCAGCGTATTGTGGCCTTCTTCAGAGCGTACTGCTGGCCAAGCCGCTGCTGCGTCCCGTATAGCCTACACAACATAGACTTCGGCCGCGGTAGCTTACGCAACCATGGTGCTAATATTGTTTATGAACGAATGTACAGACAGACAAACGTTTTGGAATAAACATTTTTTGATACAATGACTCATAAAACGTGGCTTCTGACTGTGTAATATATTAGAGAAAGTGATTTTCTGTAAATTGGAACAATAATTATCCACTTTTTGGGCTTCGAGTACCCACAATACAAGATATATGTCGTCGCTTTTATCTGCATCATTGTAATATTTTCTTTTTCCTTATTCGTAAGCACAAAGTAGGAGTGAAAGTAAAAATATTTGCAATTAATTCGATAAATCGGTTAATGGTTATGTTTATATATATATATATATATATATATATATACTCAGTAATTGTGGATAGACAGAGTGGTGATATTAGATGATGAATCGCATCTGCATGGTTTGCAGCATACTGTCGCTTTTTCCTGTGGTCTAATAGAGATTTTTAAAGAAACGGAAAGCTTGACTCGAGTGTCACCGCAAAGGAGCATCACGCACTTATCAACTATTGAATTTTCCAAAAATGTTAAGACCATAACATGGTCACGTGTTAACCCTAGTAACTTCAGAATTCCATCGGATCATTTTTCGTTACCTGAGAGTTTAATTGTATATACATACGAGAGTTGTTTATTGTAGCATGTGCAGTTTTCACAAAGAAATGTGAAAGTCGCATATGTTTGAAGTTTTCGCAAGTAATAGAAGCATGCTTATATGAAATAAAAGAGTTATTACAGTCTACAGCCACTAAATGAAAGATGTGCTGAATTTTCCCGCTCGGAGGGGGACTTTCCGGGTGCTTCAATTTGCGAGATTCGGAGAATTTGTGCCCATTCGTAAAAGCTCCTGGTGGAAGAGGATCAAATTCGATTCCATACAAATTCAATGGGGGAGATATTGGCTGAATGCGCAGTCCATCGAAGTGTTCGTTTATCATGAAGCTCTTAAATAACCCGAGTGAAATGTAATAGGGTATTATCAGAGTCGGGCATAGAAACACAGCTTTGTGTGTTTCAGGATCTTCTAACGGGTGGATATTTTACAATTTCCTGGAACGAGATGAATAGTGAAACTTTGCTTGGGAACGAAGCGAATGGTAATGGAAATCTGTTGAGTAGGATGAGTGTGATTGATATTGTGAGCGATGAGTACTACTATGAAATGAAAAGCCTGGGGGGGTTTTACTCCTCTGCTCTTGTTAGTTAAAAATAAAGAGGGCCTGTATCTCCTCCATTAAAAACACTAATCTTAACCATTTTTGGAACAGCACTAACAGATCTTAATCCTGACATATGTGCGACAGTACAGATCAAAAGAACCTAAAACACGGATTGTATGACTGAAATTTCGAAATAATGTTGTTGAGGTGATATGAATACATACTTTCCTCCCTACACTATAGAATAGGGAGGATTTTTTTAAAAAAACTTTTAGGTTATTTGAAGATGTTTTATAATGAAGTTTGGCAAAGTTGATTGGAAATGTGAAAGAAAATAATCAAGAACAGTGATAATAACCTATCACATTATAGAAAACTTGGACAGTAAATTTGGTAGCCAAACACAGACTATCTTGAATGAAGTAAAAGGATAAATTTTCTAAGTTCAAATTGTTCAATCCAGCTCACAATGACCCATTGGGCTTCGAGGGAAGAGCTACCAACGCTTTGCGCATCCCGAAACGTAGAGCTGTCTGTCAGAGAAGCAGTTCACATCTCGCTACGTAAGGAGACGCCAAACTCCGATGGCAACGGGGCAGCGAGGCACCGCAGCGATCACGGCCTGCGGAGCGCGTCGCAGAAGAGCGAAGCGATGTGGGACGGGCAGCGGGGGCCCAACGAGAGAATACCGTGCGATGCTGAGAGACGGGACGGAACGGAGCGAAGCAGAACGGGATGACGCCCATGGGTCAGGATGGACTGCGGAGAGGCGTGGGGTGGGACGCGGCGAGGCGTGGGGTAGGACGCAGAGAGGCGCTGGGTGGGAAATGGAGGGGCGCGAGGTGGAGCG
>BOPP01000062.1:5544970-5555635 GCA_017312745.1 Gryllus bimaculatus
CATGTGCGAACGGGAGCAGCCGCTGCGTCAGCCCTTGGCAGCTGCCGCCTCCGCCTTCGCCCCACACACCGCACGCCGTGCGTCGCTCTCCGCCACACCGCTTGCTCTCCGGTCACACCAACCGCGGCCACGCCCACCGCTTCGCACTTAACAGTAGGCGCGCTTCCGACGTAGACATGCGTGCCGACAGGGGGGCCGTACCTCCTTCTCCCTAATTTTAAAAGTATACATGTGTTCAATCCCTTATTTTTGTCTTAATTAACCTGACAATTTGAATGCAATATTTATAAATGAAGGAGAAACACTGCAAGACGTCTGACAACACTGTTCGCAGTTCGACATAAAATGTATTTATTAATTAACATTTTGAGTCCCAAACGCTTGGTGACCGGTTGGGTCCCAGAACCCAGGGTATTTACGGGTTCTATTTTAAGTGATGTCAGTAATTACTTTGGTAAAACAGGTGCATAAATCCTTACTACTTCTGAGAGTTTGAAGTTTTCTTTATTGAAATGATATGATAATGAATGAAAAAAGTAAAAGTATCAATTTTTATATTTTATTGACGTACTAGAATTTATTACAAATTATAGCTGAAAATATTAGCACAACAATATACTAGCCTTTGTAAGATATAATTTGAAGCACTCTGGCAAGCAGAGTGAAATAAGAATGTAGACATGTTTCACTTAAAGGTTCAATAATTTACAAATAATTTGTCAAGTCATAATTTCTTGCCTTGCTCAACGCCAACTTAACTTGTCTCCAATAGCAGTTATGAGGAAATTGACAAGTGGGGTCGTGGGATCAAAACACTTTCGGGACTTATTAGTAAACAATGAAAGCTGAGGTGTCCAGACCCACTTAACACTCACCTACTTGGCATGTGTGAACTGTGCGTCGAGAAGTTAAGAGCTGGTGCTGTTATTTCTTTCAAGCTCACAATAGTTGCGCATGCAGCGACTGATATGCGACAGGATTCGGGTTTAGTATCCAAGACGTATATTACGTTTTCGCGACTTTGCACATACATCAGGTTCCTAAATGCTCTTTCAAGAGCACAAGTTCCTGACGGCAGCTAATCACAAGGCAGACTGAGGTGGCCTCCTTTGCATGCTGCTCAGTGGCGGGGAGGATAAGATGGGTCCCGCGGTCCGTCCCTCGCAAAACAAGTGTTAGCGATGGTTGCGCTGTGAGATATACTTGGGTCAACGGCACGAAGGCAAACAAAGGTTTCAGCGGTTACTTACTTTCACCTCCTCATCTCCTGTGCGCAACCTTCGTTCTTTTGGAATGGCACTCCTTGGCGATCCGGCCGGTACTAGCTCTACGAGTAGCAAGTGTGCCATCCAGGACTCTTGACGCCGCCTCTGGTGGGTCAACGGCATTGGGACCAAGTTCTGTGCGCGACCGCCTCCGTCAACTGCTCACCCTCATTTTCATCTTTTCTGTCCCTACCATTTTTTTAGTATAAACATATTTCCGAGTGTTTTCTCACCGGCAGAAGCCCTGGTGTAGCCTTGGACGCTTCAGCCGGTTGCGATCAATGGCGCGGAGGCAAAACTGCTGCATCCACTGATGCAATCGCCAACATTCCAACGCCTCAGTACATTCCCCACCAAGGTTTCGCTATCTTTTAGTTTGTCAGACTGCAAACCCCCCTACCAAATACAAGCTCTACCCACACCTGCACTGACATTGCCACCCTTTTGCCCTCTTTTCCGCAGTCGTCTTTAAGGGAGCCAGTCTCCAAAAGAACCCATTGTGACTTAAACTTTATCAATTGCATTACCGAAGTGAGTTAGGCGACCGCAGGCAGGTCAGGGCAGCGAAGGGTAATACTAAATTCACTTCGTCAACCGGCCGCCTTCGCCATGCTTCTTCCCAGCGGTCTTGCAGATGTTTGAAACCGCCGGATTCCCAAAACTCTTCCCAGTGGCTAGATCATGGTCCACAGCCGCTTCTGTCGTCGCCGCGTCGCTCTATCTCTTTACCATTTCTGGGAGTGATTGATTGATTGTGATTTCAAGATGGTTCAATTCTGTAGGCATTGGTGAACAGATCTGTATTTTATAGGACGGGACGGGAATAGAACTGTAATGGGATGTGAATGCGAATGGAATGGGACAAATTGGATGGGAATGGGACGACGATGGGAATGGAATGGGGCGGGAATTGCTCGGAAATGGAAAAAGGCAATAGGGCTGGAATGGGAAAAGTGGGACGATAACTAAATGGGGTGGGAAATACGAAAATGAGAAAATGGGAAACGGAAATGGGACGGGAATTAGATGTGAAAAGGGACGGAAATGGATAGGGAGGGGCGGGAATGGAATGCGGTGGCAATGGGAACGAATGAAATACGACGGGAGTAGGTCGGAAATACGAAAGGAATGTAACGGGAAAAGGTGCGAGTGGCGGAAAGAAAGATTGTGCGTGATTCGTGAGGTGCCAGTAGTTTCGTTAAACACTTCCGGCATAGCCTGAAAGTATTTAACCAAAACTACTGACCACAGTAATCTGACCAGGGCTTGGCAACTCCCCATCAAAAACTGGGACAAATCTCGTGGTTGCTACTATAAGAAGCGCTAGTGTCGCCGGGAGTAGGGGCAGTTGCTGGTTAGGCTTGCCAACTTTCCTACATACAAATTGGCTGATTTGTGAAAAATACGAAAAGTGTCTTCTAAATGTACAATAATTCATAATTTATACTTATAAGAAACCTTTGAATAAAGCGCGAACATAGACGTTATCTTTTGTAACATTTATGGGCCGGCTTGCGAACCGCGAACTCACGCAGTAGCCACGCACGTTTGAAGTATCGTTGGCAGCAGTTCGTGTTTTAGTTCCTATAAAGAAGGTGATGCAGCAGAGCGCGCCACCGTAATTGTCTCCAGCACGTTATATGGGAGTTATAGGGCCCTGGTATTCTGACTGCGAATCCGGCAGGCAACACACAAGCTCACTGATGTTAAAAACATCTAGAAATTCCTGATGACTTACCACGATTGAACCTGTCTCAATCTGTCTTGTCTCAACCTGTCTCAATTGAACCTGTCTCAATCATTGATACACATTACCATTAGGCGTTGTCTTGCCGCTAGCCGCAACCGGTGTTGGTGCACCTTCTCTGGACCGTGCTCTTTTGTTTTTGGAGCGCCTGACTCCGAGAACGACATTGGCGTCACAAGCGCTAGCAACTGCGCCACAGGTCTCTTGAAAGGGCCACAAGGGGGTCAACGGCTCAGAGGTGCCGGCGGCTTTCGCACTTTGTTGCGGAAACCACGGCAGCGCCCTCAACGCAAAGCTTCGCGCCCTTCTCCACGCCGCGCCACGCCGCTCCACGCCACGCCGCCCGCCATAATTTTATCCGGCGTCTTTATTTGATCCCGCCTTCGGCTGAGCCGCTCTCTGGCCTGTATTCTGCTCGATCTCCGCCTCTTTTCTCGGCTTTTTTTTCTTCACCCTTCCCTTTCTTTTGCTGCGCCTCGCGCGTCGTCTCACTCGCTCCTGCCCCCTCCGCTCGGAATATTGAGATCTCGTAATCTTCGTCGCTCCTTCGATTTTTCGCCGTATTCCGCAAGGGCCCCTAGTGCTGCTGCTGCTGCCGCCGCCATCGCGGGTTCGGTCGCGTCTCGTCTGTTTCGGTTTAATATCGCCTGACGACGGTGGCGGCGGCGGCGGCGGCGGCTGCTGCAGCAGCGGCGTTCCCCAGGGCTGCGGCAGCACTCCGAATACTGCGGGTGTACAGTCTGCGCGGCAAGCTCAGCGCTGTCTGGGAAGTATCCCGGAAACCATGCTCTTGACATAATCTTACACTTTACGCAGTGGACTGTCTCAGGCAGTTCTAAATACTACTCAAAATTTGCGTTATCTCAAATAATATCTATTTAATTAATATTAACTGTTTTCTCTGCAGACGCGCTTTGGCACACACTAATGGGGCACTTAATTCTACGTTATGATTTCTTAATTCTTTCGTTAAGGATTTCAAAATAACCTTTTAATGAGAAGAAATTTACTAATGCACATTTCACATTCTTCTGTCGTCCACAGGAGATTTCATCAGCAACAGATTTAATTTTAATGTGTTGCAAGTCGTCGACCTTTGATTTCCATCTACTTCTTGGATCTGCATGTTCGTTATGTATCTATATTTTTGTTTCATGAAATATATTTTTGTTCTTTGAACAGTGACGTGTTTGCTAGCCTCTATTTTCTGTTTAGAAGCGTTTTCATTTTGTTCTTAAGGGTGAACATGTGGAACGCTCCGTTTTTCAACGCCATGCCTGAAAAACTGCTGAAGATCTAGGTTAACTTTTGTCGCAATAAAATGAAATTGCTTTAGTTCTGTTGCTGTTATTGTCGCAACCATATTTACACAAAAATAAATTTAAATGTATTTTAAAATATTTTTTTAAATTTCGCATTGAATTAGATTTCACACATCTTCGTATACAAAACATTTCATTATTTTCTCAAAAACCTTTCCACATCAGCATGGTAAAAAATCGCAAGGACAAAATCCAGAACGAGACGCGAACTTGTAAATTCGCAGATTTGCATAGATGAATACAATCTCCGCGGGCTGTCGCACCTTGCGCGGTTGCACGACGTCTGCGCGCAACCGCCAGATGCTATCGCCCGCTCCCAAACGAGCGGCAGTCTCCTGCCCCGCCCACGCCCAGCACTTGTCAGCCACAGCCGACGACGACAACAAACACGAGCATCACGACTTAGGGTGACAGCACAGCACAGTGGTCTACAATACATCCAAAAAAATAGTGTGTGGGCGAAAAAGTGAAGGATTTATAATAGTAATGTTGTTTATTTTTTATAAATATCTTCATAGTGCAACTGTGAATGAAGATTTAAAAGCATCTCCATTCAATGTTTGTGACTCTAATGGATACAAGAATTCAAAATACTAATCTTTATCTTGCTGGCTGGGAGGGGGCTTGTTCTACGTAAGTATTTTAATTCTAAGATTAGTTTCCATTAGAATGGATCTGGATTGTGACTGTCTCTCGAACATGTGGTTGTTTTTATATGTTTTTTTAATCGCTTCAAAACATTGTCTGGGAACATTATCAAATATCGGAAAGTGTCTGAAATGAATCGCTGTCGGTTAGTCAGAATAGAATTACGCTTAAGTTTTGTGTATTTTTTTCTCCATTTTTTGTGAAGTGCAAAAACAATAAAAAATTGAATTCATCCTTTCCAGAAAAACCTCAATAATGCAAACTTTATCTGGTATTGAAAGCAAAAATGGCAATTATCAACTAATAAAAAACCCCTGTGGTGTCGTTAATACGAGGGCCAGAACCGTTACGTCGGTGAAAGTGCGCTGCGGGGGAGGAAGGGGTTGAGCCTGAACTTCCGAGATTTTGCGCTCTGGCAGTTGACGAAGACAGCGTGGCAGAGCCAATATTAACCTTAGGTTGTAAACTCCTAGGAAGCTGGCTAGCGAACCTCGCTTGCCGACAGCAGGCGAGCCTACCTAGGAAACTTGTGTGGTGGGGTGTAGGCCCCAACTATTTAACACGGCGCCATCTGCGCCGCGTTCTCATTCAGTTTACATAAGAGAGCCTAGTACGAATAGGTACAGGGAGCGTAGGAGTGTGGGCGAGATGTCCGGAGTGTAAGGGCGAGACGATGTCGGGTGCTTTCTGCACGCGGTCCGCCAGACGGCGACCGGTTTAAATTTTGGCATCAGGTCATGTGACGGTAATTGTCACGGGACGGAAGTCCGACAGCTCGCATCACGCGTGGCTTTTTTTGCGGTAAAGCAGGGTACTGGAAGGAAAAGTTTGCCGGAGTGTTTAAATTTAGCAATTTATTGTAACTAGTCTGTAACTTTTCAATATACTATTTTTATTTTTGTTATTTAAATTTATTCTCATTTCACTACGTCACACTCCATCTTGTCACCAGATTCGCAAACTATACAGTAAAACTTAAATTATCCGAATATTTAATATTATCTGATTCGATTCGGAAAAAAATGTTAGGAAATGTTAGGATATGGATTCTATTGTTGATATGTAGTTTTAATTAGTTTTTTAATTTAACTTTTTAGTTAGTTATTAAGAGCAAGCCGCCAGGCAGTATCTTAATGTGTCCGATCTATAAAAAATAAATTTCTGCCTCCTTTGGGTTCTATATAGTACCACATAGTACCCATCTCCATACGGAGACGACATCATCTTTCGACCCATTTGGGATGACTGACACTGACAACCGGGCACTTCCCAGCCGCCGGTGACGAGAGACACGAGCGCCGCGTGGGGCGACGGCGGCGACGAATGAAGTGCTGACGCGCCTGACGACGGCCGATGGGCGATGGGCGAACGCAAGGGTCGTTGGCCCCGCCGCCGACCGGTACGTCACACGTTTTTCAAACAGGTTCTCGCGAAATCTGCCGGCGCGCCCATGGGCGTGAGTGGCGGCGGCGGCGAGCGGGGGCGGTGGAACAGGTCGACGGCTCGGCGACCGGAAGGTCACGAGGCTGACAATGAAGGTGACAATGCGCCCCCCCCCGTGGGTGTAGGATTGGGCGTAGTGCTGTACTTTAATGGGTTGGATGAACCCTAACTGTACCCTAGAAATTGGAACATAGAAATAAATGTTATTTACAAAAATATCGATAATACCTTTAATGAACCTTACTTACAGGGTTTTAATGTTGTACTGAATAATAATAATCACAATATTAATAATAATACTAATACTAATAATAATAATAATAATAATAATAATAATAATAATAATAATAATAATATAATATTTTACAGCAAATTTACAATTGTTTTCTCAACTATATATTTAATTGATTTTATTTCTACATTTCGTTATACCAACAAGCGGAGTTTACCAGCCATTTGTCTTTACATTACGCAGTAGAAGATTTTTTACTAAACCTCGACGTATTGCGGAACACTATAAGTTTGGAAATCGCTATAATGTTTTCTATGGTGGAATATTCATTTCATTTCGCTCTCCTTGATCGCAATCAAAGCAACTGAGATAAAAGTATACGATTTTCTGATAGCATTATTTTCTTCTTTTGTACTTACTCGTTTTTAGACAACGGTTTTATGAGAAGCGACATAATCGTATATTGAGAAATGATATCGCTTATTATAACTAAAGTAATTAGGGTATCAATTCAAAATATATTTCATTCAAGTCAGATTTCCAAGGAAGAAGTCTGACTTCCTAGTTACAAAAATTGAAAAACAGCTTAATGGGTAAATATAATTCGTAATATGTCCATATAAAATCATTGAAAATTGCTTCATGAAAACACATTACCAAATTGAATATCTATATTGAATTCATAAAATGAAAGACAACGAATCAAGAGCTTGCACCGCAGCCCAGCTGCGTGCGTACAACGCACATTAGCGCAGCGAAGTGACAGAGCGACCAGATTGGGCCTCCACGCCTCGGCGCAACCGAAATCGATGTCTGGGCCCTCGCCATGGCCGCAATCTCCCTGGCCGGCGCTCCTTAAGTCCCTCGCCGGCCGCAGCCAGTTCCGGAGACGGGGCTGGAGCGGGGTGTTTTCAGGGTGGAGCGGAGTGTTGTAGCGGGGTGGGCAACGATAAGGTGCATTGGGTTTCATTTGGATAGCCGGAGAGCAGCGTGGTGCAGAAGGGGGGACAAGAGAGGTGGAGGGGGGGTGCAGAGGGAGCGACGAGTGTTGCGTTGGTGTAACCGGTGAAGTGGGGGAGTGAGGGGAAGCAGGGCCAGGAACGGGGTTAAGTGGGGTGGAGTAGTAAGTGAGCGGGGTGGATCAGGGTGGGGCGGGTTGTGCGGTGTGGAGCGGGGGGTTGCGGGGGTTGAAATGGGAGTGGTGTGGGGGTGGAAGCTGGAGGACGGATGGGAAGAAGTGGTGGTGGCACGTGTAGAGCGAGGTTTGGAGCGAGGTTGGAAGCGAGGTGGAGCGAGTGGAAGCGAGGTGAGCGAGGTGGAGCAGGGAGGTGGACGAGGTGAGCGAGGTGGGAGCGAAGGTGGAGCGAGGTGGAGCGCAGGTGGAGCGTAAGGTGGACGAGGTGTGAGCGAGGTGACGGCGAGGTGGAGCGAGGTGGAGCGAGGGTGTGAGCCGAGGTGGGAGCGAGGGTGGGGAGGTGGAGCGAGGTGGAGCGGGGTGGAGGCGAGGGTGGCGCGAGGTGGAGCGAGGTGGATGCGAGGTGGAGCGGGGTGGGAGCGGGGGTGGAGCGGGGGTGGGAGCGGGGTGGAGGCGAGGTGGGCATGCGAGTTGGTAGCGAGGTGGAGCGTAGTGGAGTCGAGGTGGAGCGAGGTGCTAGCGAGGGGAGCGAGGTGGGGAGCGAGGGTGGACGGAGGGTGTGAGCGGGGTGGAGCGAGGTGGGAGCGAAGGTGGAGCGAGGTGGAGCGGGGGTGGAGCGGGGTGCGAGCCGGGGGTGGAGCGGGGTGGAGCGGGGTGGAGGGGGTGGAGCGGGGTGAGCGGGGTGGAGCGGGTGGAGCGGGGTGGAGCGGGGTGGGAGGCGGTGGAGCGGGGTGGAGCGGGGTGGAGCGGGGTGGAGCGTGAGCGGGGTGGAGGGGAGTAGAATCGTGGTAAAGAGGGGAGGAGGAGGATGGTCTGGGGGGAGGGGGAGAGGGGGAATGAGCCGGAGCGAGGGAAGGCGCGGGGCATGGGGCGAAGTAAGAGGGTGGGAGAGGGGGGCAGCACGGGGACGTTCGTGGGAAATCAGGGCGTCTCGGCGCATCTGCTGCGTACGCTGCTCGCTTCCTCTGGCTGACTGCCTCAGCCGAGCGCCGCCGCCACTGGGCCTCACGGAGCCAACTGTTCGCACTATAATTCTTGACACGCGGCGAAGTGGAAGAGCACTGCTAGAGGAATATTTTCGCTCTTCGCATACAGGCTTCGCTCTTCGGATACAGCGATTCGAAATTCAGATGTAACTATTAAATTCCTTCACTTACGATATACGTTTAGCTTCTTCCTACTTTACTGTCCTCAGATGATGCAGTTTCAAAAAATTCTTCTTAACTTTTTTTTGGATAGAAAATAAATACAAAAAAATCAGTTGAAAAATATTTGGGACAAGTTGACAAATATATTTACCGGACATTTCATAAGATATTGCGCTTTACATAAGATAACAGCTAATCATCTTACATTGTATCCATTGAGTCATTAACATAGGATAAGGTAAACAAGGCCACCGCACGACAGCTTCACTCATATTCCATTTTCATATTGTAAACCTTCACCCAAATGTTCATGTTTTTGAATAAACCGTCGGTTTTTTTAGCGTTTCCTCTCAACAGGACCCCTCAAAGAGGCGGGCATATATTTTTTAACTCTATATACAATATGCTGGTGCCTTTACGGGCTTTAGCGCAGCTAAGAAAGGGGAAATCTTATATAATATTAAACTAAACTAGCTGAAACAACTAATTTTAACCTTTAACTAAGTGTGTAGTTGATGACGTAAACACCTTCCGCATACCTAACTTGAAACAATTTTTTTCTTAATAGAAATTTTGTTCTTGCTTCATTTCTTTGGTAACGTTTATATAATATTATATATATTTAATACATTATAGCATTATATATAATATATATATATTATTAATATATATTATTATATATTATATATAATATATTTAATTATTATTTATATTATATTAATTTATATTATATATTATATATATTTCATTCAGGCAATCATTCACAACAACTTGGTTTGACGCCAGCGATTTCGCGCCGCGTGGCCCAACAGCGCGTGGGCCGCGGCGCGCGCGGCACCTCTCGCGAGCGCCCGATTCAGGGGACGGCGGAACCGCACCGCGCGCCGCGCTCCACGCACGGCGCCCGCTGGCCTTGACGCCGGCGGCTTACGGTCACCCCCGCACGCTCGCCGCCAAGGGAAGGTGACTGCGGGCATGAATTGATGTCACTTGCGTGGCCTCCGACGGGAGGTGCTTACTGTACGCCGGTCTTATCGTGGCGGGTTTTTTAGACACATTTAGACAGCTAGGTCGATTTTCAGTCGCTATCTGGAGTACAATTGTTAGGCAGACGGTGGCTCTGATAGGATACTTTTGCTTTTTTCCAGGCAACACCAGGGGATGACTTCAGGAGTCCTAAGAGATGGGCCACGGACCGCGTGCGATCTATTCTTCCTCTTTTTTTGGTCATTTCCTCAGCTCTTACTTTACAGGTACAATCACATGTACTACATATCCAACATTGCCGGGAGACCCTATTTAGGAGCTTAGAGCTTGTAGCGCGCGGGCGCGTGCCCCGCTGGTGGGAGACACCTGCTTAGGGAAGACATCGCCGACGAGCAAGTCATGCGCTAGATCTCAACCATTAGCGGGGTCACCAGCTGGCAATAAAACATGCACTACACTTACGGGCAAATTGACTTCAGCAGTTGACGTATCCGGAATCACTAATCAACCAAGTCAATCAAATAAAAGCAAGAGGGCGCGGCGCGCTTTCAGGAGAGTCAACGCACGGTTGGAAGCAGAATTCTTAAATAGCGAGATATCGCACTAGATTGTTGGCTAACAGGGGAACAGCCGCTTTGTAGCGAAGTGTTGCCAACGTTTCCGTTCGTCGTACCGCGAGCTTCTTCAGAGTCGGAATGCAGGGAGGTAACGAACAAGAGCACGAGTTTTAATGTAGGC